>CAUYUJ010016875.1:244128-249128 GCA_963575745.1 Prorocentrum cordatum | reverse complement strand
ACTACTACTACTACTACTACTACTACTACTGCGACTACTACTACTACTTCTACTACTACTCCTCTTCCTGCTACTGCTACTACTACTACTACTACTACTACTACTCCCACTGCGACTATTATTAGTTCTTGTTTCTATCACGACTACTACTACTACGACTACTACTACTACTACTAGTACTACTACTACTACTACTACTACTACTACTACTACTACTACTACTACGACTAGTACCACTACTTCTATTACTACGACTATCACTACGACTACTAATGTGACCTCGACTACTACTACTACCACTGCTACTACTACGGCTGCTACTACTACTACTACTACTACTACTACTACTACTACTACTACTACTACTACGATTACTCCTACTACTACTACTACTACTACTACTACTACTTCTGCGACCACGACTGCTAGTATTACGACTATTAAGATTACGATCACTACTACGACTAAAATGACTACCACTACTACTACGACGACTACCACTACTACTACGACTCCTACTACGACGACGACAATTACTATTATTGTTTGATTTCACCACCTCTACTATTTCTACCACTAGTACAACTACTACTACTACTACTACTACTACTACTACTACTACCACTACTACTTCTATTACTACTACTACTACTACTAGCACTACTACTACCACTACTATTACTATGAATACGATGACGAAAATCACAAAGGCCACCACTACTTCTTTACTGCGACCTACGACTGCCGCGACAAATACTACAACCATTCCTACTACGACTGCTACTGCTAAGGCGACTACGGTTATTAGATTACTACTACTACTACTACTACTACTACTACTACTACTACGACTACGACTACTATCATTATTAGTACGACTACTACTATTACCACTACTACTACTACTACTACTACTACTACTACTACTACTACGACTACTATTACAGCTACGACGACGGCGACGACGACTTTTATTATTACGGTAGCTACGACTACTACTACTACACCTACTACTACTACTACTACTACTATTACTACTACTACTACCACTACTATTACTACTACTACTACTACTACTACTACTACTACTACTACTACTACCAGTACTACTAGTAGTAGTACTAGTACTACTACTGCGACTACTAGTACGACTACTTCTTTTGCTACCTCTACTACTATTACTACTACTATTTCTACCACGCCTACTACTACTACTACTATTTTAGTACTACTACTACTACTACTACTACTACTACTACTACTACTATTACTACTACTACTACTACTACTACTACTACTACTTCTACTACTACTACTACTACTACCAGTACTACTACTACTACTACTACTACTTACTATTACTACTACTACTACTACTACTTTCACAACTACTACTACTTTCACACTACTACTACTACTACTACTACTACTACTACTACTACTACTACTACTACTACGACCACTACAACTACTACTACTACTACTACTACTACTACTACTACTACTACTACTACTACTACTACTACTACTACTACTACTACTACTACTACTACTACTACTACTAACTACTACTACTACTACTACTACTACTACTACTACTACTACTACTACTACTACTACTACTACTACTACTACTACTACTACTACTACTACTACTACTACTACTGCGCGGGCTGACCGGGCCGTGGTTGCGGCCGTCGTCGTCGCCGCCATAGTCGTCGTCGTCGTCACCGTCGGCCGCCGCCGCCGAGAGGCCCTCAAGACGCCGCAAGACGGGCTCAAAACGGTCCAAGAGGCTTCCAAGAGGCTTCCAAGAGGCCTCGTCAGAGGGCCCAAAGAAGCAAAAATCATTGATTCTGCATGTTTGTTGAAGGTTTTTTTCAATAGCTGCTCACCGCAGGGGCACCAAGACGGCCCAAGAGAGATCCAAGACCGCCCAAGAGAGCCCCAAAAGGCGCCGAAGACGGCCCACGAGACCTCCAAGATGGTCTAGGAGAGGTCCAAAACGATTCCGAGACGGCTTCAGTTGGCTCCGCGACGGTCTTTGAGGCCCTCAAGACGTCCTAGCATGGCTCCAAGATGATCCAAGAGGCTTCCAGCACGCCCCAATAAGCCTCCAAGAGGCCTCCTCAGAGGGTTCACAGACGCAAACAGAATTTCCTTCGATGGTGCTTGGGTTTGTTCTTCTAGCTGCTCACCCCAATGGCACCAAGGTGACACAAGAGAGGTCCCAGACCGCGGCCCAAGTGGCCCCACGACGGTCTCAGAGGCCATCAAGACGCCCTAAGATGCCTTGAAGACGCTCCAAGAGGCTTCCAGGACGACCCAAGAGGCCTCCTCAAAGGTGCTCGTAGTGTCCTCGTGAACTGCAGTGGCTTCGTGAATAACAACAACTATGAACAACAGGAACCACCAACAACCACTAACAACCAAGAACAACAACCAATAACAACAGCAACAACATCACCGAAAACAAACAACAACACAACAACAAAACCACCACCAACAACAACAAGAACAACCAACAACAACAAACATGAAAGTTAACGGTTGCTCCCATGGTAGGATCCCACACGATAATATGTTTAGTTTGGCCTTAGCCCTTTCCTCCTTGCCCTGGCGAACGCCCTCCTCTCGCCCTTTGCTCTGCCCTCTCCTCCTCTGCCTCCTTCCCTTTATCCTCCTCCTCCTTCTCCGTCCCCTCCGTCTCCACCTCCTCCTCAGCATCGCCTTCCTAGCCCTTCCCCCATCATCCTCCTCCTGCATCTTCTTCATGTGCACGTCCCCTTCCCCCTGGTCGGGGCAAACAAGTAGATTTTCCTCTGCGCCGTCGCCGCCTCGGCCACCACGCGCGCGTTCGCCGACGGCTAGATCGTGGAGCCATTGAGGCAATCCCGCGGGCCATGCCTTTCGGACAACCCTGCGGGGCCGATGGGGCGCGGGGGCGGCCGTCGGGACAACCCCACGGGCCAGGCCGTTGGGACAACCCCGCGGGCCTCGAGGCGGGCGCGGCCGCGTTCAGGCGGGGGGCACCGCGAAGCTCACCCGTGCTGCGAGCTGCTCCGCTTCGGTTGTGCAGTTTTCCTCCATGTCGCCGAATTTCCAGAGCGCCCACCGCAAGGACGCCGGCGGTTCTCGTTCCAGGAACTTTGGCGTAGGAGGCCGCAGGATGAGCATGTTCCGCACGCACGTGGCGCGGGGGAACATGACGTACAGGTGCAGCCATCAGTGTTCGTCCGACATGCCCCCGCGACCAGCGCCCTGATCCTTGGCGCAGTCGATGGTGACGCCATCGCCGCGTCGGGGGACGGAGTTCTGCCGAGCGAGTGGCCTTTTTTAAGAGCACAAAAGTGACCCCGTTCGGGTTGGTCCACGAGGACTCGCACCACCCTTCGTTCCTGAGGAGCCCAGCAGTGACGACAACGACAAGATCCCGAGGACTCGCTCGGATTCTAACATGGAGCTGCGGACCCCATAGCGAAGGGCCTCCTGCTCGAGACTGCCTCGCGACCCACTCACAGACGAGGCTCACGCTTGAGATTTCCTCAACATTCAAGCCTGGATGGGGGACCCAAAAATGGCGACAGGTTTAGGTTTCGCATGACCGCTCGGATTGCCTATATGCAGCGCGGGTCCCATTTGGGGAGGGTTCCCACTTCAGCAGTTCACTCACAGATGAGGCTCCCGCCTGAGGCTTCGTCAAGATTCAGGCGCGACGGGCCCAACAGCGACGAAGGTTACAGGATTTGGATTTCCCGCTCCGAGTACCAACGTGAACTGCGGGGCCCCGTAGGGAGGGGGCTCCCGAATGAGACTTCCTCGCAATTCACTCACAAACGAAGTTCCCGCCTGCGGTTTCTTCAAAGTTCAGGCGCGAGGTACCCAACAGTGACGACCATTGCACGATTTGGATGACCCGCTCCGAATACCAACATGAAGCGCGGGCCTCATAAGGAGGCCCCGCCTGAGATTTCTTCGCAATTCAGTCACAAACGAAGCTCCCGCCAGAGGCTCCTTCAAAATTCAGGCGCGAGGGGCCCAAAAGTGACGACTGTTACAGGATCTGGATGACCCGTTCCGATCGCCATCATGAAGCGCGGGATCCATGTGGAGGGATTCCCGCTTGATTTTTCTTCGCAATTCACTCACTAACGAAGTTCCCGCCTGAGACTTCTTCAAAATTCAGGCGCGAGGAGCCCAACAGCGACGACAGTTATAGGATCTGGATGACCCGTTCCGACTGCCATCATGAAGCGCGGGCCCCATACGGAGGGGGCTCCCACATGAGACACCCCCGCAATTCACTCACAAACAAAGCTCCAGCCTGAAGCTTCTTCAAAATTCTGGCGCGAGGGGCCCAACAGTTACAACAAGCACAGGATCTGAATGACCCGCTCCGATTACTAACATGAACCGCGGGCCTCATAGGGAAGGGGTTCCCGCTTGATCTTTCTTCGCAATTCACTCACAAAGGAGGCTCCCGCCCGAGGTTTCTTCAAGATTCAAGCGCGAGGGGCCCAACAGCGACGACAGTTACAGGATTTTGATTTCCCGCTCCGAGTAACAATGTGAACTGCGGGCCCAGGGGCTCCCGATTGAGACTTCCTCGCAATTATCTCACACATGAAGCCCCTCTAGTTCGATGTGTCATGATGGGATGGTGATAGTGATGCCGATGGTGGTGTGCGCCGCTGATGACCGAGGATCACGATGAGATCATGGCATGACGTTTATTGGGTGATGAGCGACTGTGAGTGCGTGAGAGAGATAGTGGATGACGATGAGGGTTGATGATGCTGATGGGATGGTGGAAGTGGTGATGATGGTGAGTTGGATGATGGTTGATGGTGGTGATGATGATGTTGATGACTGACAGGAGGCGTGGATGTGAAGAGGACAGGGTGCGGGTGAGGACCGCGCGGGGTGCCCCAAAAAACAAGAAGCCCATTTAGAATGTGGGGAACAGGGGCACCGAAAAAACAAGAACCCCACCGACGCGA
>CAUYUJ010016875.1:61628-239128 GCA_963575745.1 Prorocentrum cordatum | reverse complement strand
TTCAAATACATCCGTTCGGTTCAGGTTGTTTGACCAGTCGGATCGACGAAGCATAAGTTTACATAAGTTCTCCGGTCTCTTCAAGAAAATACGAGCGAAGTCAACGGGCATGATACCACGAGTCTCTCCATATGGCACTGACCAAGCGTAAGTTAACAATGCCAGCACCTGGGCCTTGAGCAATATTGTTGCGTGTCTATGCTGTATCTCTCCATCTCTCTGTCTCTATCTCCCTATCTCTCTCGCTCTCTCTCTCTCTCTGTCTCTCTCTCTCTCTCCCTCTGTGTATATGTCACTCTGTATCTCTCTCTCTCTCTCTCTCTCTCTCTCTCTCTCTCTCTCTATGTATATATATATACTGATTATAATGTTCTTGTTCGTTTCGATATCCAACAATGTCTTACCTAGTCCATGCTATCTCCCCGCGACGGGTTGTACACTAAATTCGCTTGCAATGCGCCAGCTGCTCTCTCAGTATGTATGACCTCCTCTCTTGTCTGTACTACAGGCCCTATGATATGTTACGTTGTACTCTCAATATTCTGGCCTCTACTCCCTCTCACTGTACTCTGTTTCCCCCCTATGCCCCCACGCTCTCTACCCCCTACTCTTATGTGATTGACGCTACCTCGCTGTCTCTCTCTCTCTCTCTCTCTTTATGTCTCTCTCTCTCTCTCTATATATATATATACATCTCTCTCTACATATAGCTTTCTCTCTCTCTCTGGTGCTATCTCTCTTACCCTCTCTCTCTCGTTCTCTTTTTCTCTCTGAATATCGTTGTTATCTCTCTCTCACTCTCTCTCTCTCTCTCTCTCTCTTTGTCTCTCTCTCTCTCTCTCTCTCTCTCTCTATATATATATGTCACTCTTTCTCTCTCTCTCTCATTCTCTTTCCCTGTCCCTCTTTATCTCTCCATCTCTCTCGCTCTCTATCTCTCTCTCTCTCTCTCTCGCTCTCTCTTTCTCCCCTTTCTTTCTCTCTCTCTACCTTTATCTTTCTGAATGCATATACCGCTTTGCCCCGATTCTCTAGTCATACAACTTTGCACGTATGTGTATACATATGCTGTGCGTACACATATACAGTTGGATATGCTTATATATATATATATACATGTACGTATGTGTGTATACATATGATCACATACACCTTGCTATGTGTATCTAGATACTGCCGTTCCTCTCTGCACCCATCGGGCCCCACCCACAGGCTCCTACGGAGGCCGCCCGCCAGCCAAAAAGCCAGACCCACAGGGCCATTTCTCTCGAAACCGGGGGAAAAAAGCGCTGCACGTGCACAGCCCAGGGCAACATGATCCACTTCGAGTACCTGTCCCGGAAGACTTCGGGGACGGAAAACCATCCGAGGAGGTCCACAGGACGGGCCAAAGAGATGACGATTGCTTCGACGTGCGCGTGAAGTCTCGAGCATGTAGGAGGTTTCATAGGCTTCCACGCCAAACGACATGTAGCGGCCTTCGCCCCATCTCGCCATCATGCCTCGGTGTTGGCGCAAGACGTAGACGGAACATGGTCGGAAGTACCGCGGCGTCTAGGATGGGGGCTTCTTGGCCTCGGGCCAGTGCCGCCGATCCGGGGCGCTCCGGATGATGATGATGAAGTTGGTGATGTGACGATGGTGGTGGTGATGGTGATGGAGATGGTGATGATCCTGCCCCCACCCCCCCCACCCCTCCTCTCTCCTGTCCCCCCCCCTCTCTCCTGTCCCCCCCCCCCCCTCTCTCCTTTCCCCCCCCCTCTCTCCTGTACAATTATTCAATATGAATACTACTCTCCCTCTTCCCCTGATGATGGTTTGAAAGTGGCCGACCCCCCCCGCGTACTGTTTTTTAACGCACAGGTTTCCCCGGAGTTGGGTTTTCGCTTGCATTTGTTTCCAAAATGCTGCTCTCGCTGAGGCGCCGGCCTCATTTTCGGGCCCCGCTCGTTCCGAATCGTGCTCCCGCTGCAGCGCTGGCCTCATTTCCGTGCTTCCGCTCGTTCCGAATGGTGCTCCCGCTGCAGCGCTGGCCTCATTTCCGCGCTTCCGCTCGTTTCGACTCGTGCTCCCACTGCAGCGCTGACGTCATTTCCCGTGCCATGCCACGGCATGCAATGCAATGCTAGGTTGATACTACGCTTTGCGGTGCTCTTCTACGCCATGCCATGCCGTGCTCTATAATGCATCGCGTACCCTTTCGGGATCATTGCCCTGCTCGACATCCGACTGAGCGAGTAGAGAGGGGATCTGCGCCATGGTAAGGGATGGGAGGGAGGGGTAGGATGTCAGATATGACGCGAGCGCACCTAGCTTGCCCCCCCCTCCTCTCTCCTGTCCACCCCCCCTCCCCTCCCCCCCCCCTCTCTCCTGTCCCCCCCCTCCCCTCTCTCCTGTCCCCCCCCCTCCCTCCCCCTCTCTCCTGTCCCCCCCCCCCTCTCCTGTCCCCCCCCCCCCCCGTCCCCCCCCCCTCTCTCCCACCCCCCCCCCTCCCCCCCCTCCCTGTCCCCCCCCCCTCTCTCCTGTCCTCCCCCCCCCCTCTCCCCCCCTCCTCCCTGTCCCCCCCCCCCTCTCTCCTGGGGGCTGGCAGAGGGGGGGGCCGAGCACTGAATTCGTCTGTTAATTACGCCCCCCCCCCTCCCCCCCTCCCAAGCAGAGCTAAAGCTCATGCTGAAGCAGAGCTTCAGCTTACATAGACTTCTGAAACTCACACGCCGGATCGGCGGATTTGGGGCACCGTCTGAGGTTTATGGAATCATGTTCGGAGCCACTTGGGGATTTTAGGAGGCCTCGTCGAGGCCTCTGGCAGGTGTTAGTTATATCTTGGAGGGAAGGGTTCCAGTGTTCAGGTGGTGGCGCGCTTTGGGGGCCCCTCGTATGCAGTCTTCGAGACCTCTTGGCCATCTCTTGGGAGCTTCCAGAGCTGTCTTGGGGCGATCTTGGAGGCAGGCTTAGCCATTCTTCAGACCAAAAGTGAGAGAATTCCGAACTCACGCAACTTTTTGGCGATCGAGGCTTCTTGGGTCGGTCCTGAGGTCCCCAATGCCCAAGAGGCACCCGAGATTGCTCGATGACGCGCCCTTCAGACCATCTTGGAGCATGATGGACGATTGGAGTCCCAAGAATATCCTTCAGGCCGTGAGGAGATCCTTGCGGAAAGCCCCATCAGAACCCAGAAGTCGAGAGTTTGGGGTTTGTATAAAGGTGCAGAGCACGTAATATTGAGGACAATTAGGGACGTGAGGACGATCCACTCAGTACCTACGACACGGTGCCTCACACAGAACACAGGGGACGAGGGTGAGGAGGAGAAGGCAGAGAAGGAGAAAAAGCGACAGGAGGGACAAGTAATGGGACATGGGTGGAAAGCGTTCCATGCACGCCCCATTTTCTCTCACAGGGCACGGCTCACTAAGTGTGCTTGTGTTTTTCAGGCTCGTCCTTATGACATCCTTGGTTGGTTTTGCGGCCCTCTGTTTCACGCAGTGGCGGCAACCACGGTATGAAGAGGCATGTTCGTTGGTTCTGTATTTGGCATCTGTTGATTATTGTTGTCGGTGGTCTTTTCAGTTCAATTACGATGGTCCAACTGCGTTGCCATATAAACGTCCCCCTCAAAACTGTCCTGCCGAATGAAAATGTGGATGCGACAGGTATTCGGCGGCGAGCTCGGGGGGTGAGTAAGAAGGGACGGGTCTTCTCAGAAGGCTCGGAAGTCCCCCGGCCTTCTGAGAAGTTCGCAAGCTTTCCCCGAAGACACAGAAAATGTCTCACAAGACCGCATCGCTTCTGAGAAGCCCCACAGCCTTCTGAGAAGGCCTTCTCCTTCTCACTTCCCCCCCTCGCTCGCCGCCGAATTGGGTCAGACATCGGCTTAGATCCCGCTCCTCAATGCTCTCGCGTCAGACATCAGGCTCCAAGGCAGACCACATCTATTCGCCCTTCCCCCAGAACCGACGCCGGCTCTTTCGAATGCGGAGCCCCACCGTGAACCCTCGCTCGAGTCTCAGACAGAGTGCTCGGATCGGCTATCCAACGAGTCCATTGTCGAACGGATCTGTCGCTTGGAGCAATGGTGCATCATCCTCTCTGCCGCTCCAGCCTTTGATTGCATGAGGTGCAGCATGGAGGACAACAGTGCCCCTGTGAAGCGCGCCCTCGGCCCGCCGCAGTCTGCGTGACACTGGGCGAAGCCGGCGCCTCACCGCGAGCACCTCGGCCAGGGACAAGGTATGCCCCAGCAGCTCGCGGATGCTCGCGGTTCCAGCAAACACGCACAGGTCGAGGCGGCGCGTGGAGGAGGAGCAGGAAGAGTACGAGCATAGGAGGAGGAGGAAGAGGAGGAGGAGGAGGAGGATTGATCGGACCAATTGAGCTAAGCGTGAATTGCTGACTCCGCGAGCCTGGCGCTTTACTAAGCCAGGTGAGGCCCCTTGCCCCAGCGATTTACATAGGGGGGATGTTGCAAATGTTTGTCACCAGACATCGTCGTGCCCAACATCATGCCATCCCATGCTTGTTCGTACCCCGTGTGTTTAACCCTCCATTCCTTGAGCTATCCGTTTGCCAGCGTTATGGAACAAAACGGGGTTGACTGGTTAGATCCGTATGCACACTTCAGTAGATGTACCATGACGCGCTCATCGTCGGTAATGTCAGCATTTCAGCTTTTCTGTATGAGCTTCAGTGTATCAATCGACTTACCCTTCTACTTCGGCGAGGCCGCTCATGTGTCAGCGAGAACGGTCCTGCAGATCTGACTCCTTACTGACTCTCCAGTCAGCCGTTCACTAATTACTCAGCCGTGACATGTCTCTCAGCACTTTCAGTTTGCAGCCAAGGTGTTGTCAACATCTGCCCCTTTAGCACGCACCCGCAACCTCAATCTCCCATGATTCCTATACTTTCTCCTGTCATGTTCGTTTTCGATCATTCGGGGAGGCGGCAGGGGAGGGAAGGCATGAAGCGAACCACGGATGGAACCGAGGGTGGTGGAGGCCCCCACCAATGTCGGGCAGCCAGAAGTTTTGTTTCCGGCCACAGGCGGCGGTCGAGATCTCCTTCGTTATGCCAGATCAGCCTCACACGCGACCCTGTTGAGTTGCCTGAGCCGCTAAGCTTGGAGTATGAGAACGTCGGCCAGGACCCTATACGAGTCGCCCTCTGCACCCGCTGCTCGTCGCGATGCTGTTCCTTCTCAGCCTCCTCCTCATCTCCCTCATTCGCTTGCACACTAGACACTCGCCAAAAATTGTCAGGCTACGGAGTGCAAAATGACAACGCAGGCAGACGGTAAAAGATAGAGAGAGGGAAGAGTTGCATAAAGGCAAACATACACAGACACGCCCATGCCGCCCACCAAATGGCAGCATGATCATATGTGCCAGCACCCCTTCTCGGATCAAGATTGACGTGATGACACCTACGGTTGAGGCACGCCGATCACTACAGGATGGGCGCGCTGATCTGTACACTCTCTGTCGGGTAGTGCTCAAAGGGCATGGGCGTGCCTCCTGCGCTTTCTTTGCAGGAAAGTCACTGACAAGTGCCGCACCCCATTATGCTTAATAGGCAGCAGACATCGCACTCGGGCATCCCAAGGGGGTGCCACCAGAGGGGCATCACGGACCCGTTCGCGCCCAGATCGGTTGTCCTCTCGCGTAGAACGCCTGTTGGGGGGAGGTAGACACGTCCGTCTTCAGAGCCTGGCAGCCCCCGCGAAATCGCAGGCATCTCACTCACTTTGGAATCCAAGGGCGAACCGCCCGCCCGCGACTGGGAGGAGAAGGAGCAGGAGGAGGAGGAGGAGGAGGGGGAGGAGGAGGAGGGGGAGGAGGAGGGGGAAGAGGAGGGGAGAGGGAGATGGAGAGGGAGTGGGAGGAGTAGGTGTGCTCGCGGTCTATCCTGCGATCTGTCCGTCGATCTACCTGTCTATCAAGCTGCGAGCCGCACAGCACAGCCCCGGGGCAGTCGAACGGGGAAACCGCACAGGGCACAGTGGGGGGCCCATGCCAAGGAGGAGGAGGAGGAGGAGGAGGAGGAGGAGGAGGAGGATTAGAAGGAGGATTAGGAGGAGGAGGCGGGGGAGGAGGGAGGGAGGGAGGGAGAGGAGGAGGAGGAGGAGAGGAGGAGGAGGAGGAGGAGGGGGGGAGGAGGAGGAGAGGAAGAGGAGGGGGAGGAGGAGGAGGAGGAGGAGGAGGAGGAGGAGGAGGTGGAGGAGGATGAGGAGGAGGAGGAGGAGGAGGGGCCCATGCCAATAAACACCCTGCTTGCCTCCATGATGCCCTGAGTTTCTTAGGTTCCGATGGATGTGCCATGGAAAGCGTGACATTCCCACACCAAAAATCAAGGGACGTCCTGGGGTCTCAGGGTTGGTTTTCTTGTGGAAGGTTTCTTGTAGTCGGATTCCTACTGCATGTGCGGAGCAAACGGGCGGGACAACGACGGGACAACCCCAAGACAACCCCGAGACGCCTGCGCCGTCACCAGGGAGTCTATCTGACAGACTTGCGCACAGTTGGGGGAGAGGATCTCGCGGTCGCGCAGCTTTGCCGCGCCCGCGCGCGCGACACGAAGTGAAGCAGGGATCGATTTCCGGGCGGGGGGCTCTCCGTTTCACTTCTGCCCCGTCCTCGTTCTCTGTATCCTTCTCCCTCCGTCCATCCCTTGTCCCATCCCCTCATCTTTACTTGGTTGTTGTAAGGCCTACTGAATGCCCGCGCTGCGTGGCGTGCATGGAAGACGCTGTTGGCCAACCTCAGTGTCGTCCTTGGTTTGCCCGTCCGTCTCTCTTAGTCGCTCCGCACTTTGCGCTGCAGCTGCCGTGGGGCTGGCTCCGGCCCGCCACGCGCCAGCCTGCTTCTCGGCATCATTGTGAAGTCTGGGGCGCGTTCCTCCCCGAGTCAGGCTGACAGTGTCTTGCGTGTGTGCCGCCGGCGTGGGTCAGGATTGTTGCGCACGCCCTTGTCTATTGGCGTCGCTGTGGGAACTGTCTCTCTCTCTCTCTCTCTCGCTCCCTTCACTCATACATAAATGTATATGTGTGTTGCCTCTACTGCTTCGTCTTCTGCCCTTCCTTCCCCTCTGGGATCTCCTGGTCCATGAGGCCACTGATCAGAGAACGAGTTCGCCTGTGGGAGGTTGACCTGGTGCTGCGCTCCCGAGTTGCCAAGCGAGTTGACGTGTCATCATTCGATGGCACTTTCGAAGTGGAGCGTTCTGCTGTCGCGCCCTCTCCCCCCTGGAAGAAGCTGTCTCATCACCCAACCTCCGGCACAGTGACTCACAGTCATATTTGTGCACGGCTTTATTGATTCACGGTATTATACATTCACGCCCAAGGTGATTCACAGTCGAACCCCGCAAGGGCAGACACCCATATACCGAGCCACACACGCGCGTTTTCCTTCTTACAAATTCAAACTCAGATCCGTTCGTATTCTGATTCGCTCACACTCAGATTCACTTATGCGTTCACCTGTTCGTACACAGACCCACTCGTGTTCATACGCATGCTTGGTAGTATTCGTTCAGCCTTACCCGCACTCTGGCTCATCCAAGCCCCGCCTTTTCATATTTACATCAAGTCAAGCCCAGCTTCATCTTACATTCGATCCTCCATACGCATATTCAGCCAAAAGAAGAGTCTTTCAGACCCATTCGCTCGTGCTCAGACGCGCACATATCCAGCCACAAGACTCGCTCACATCCAGACTCAACGCATTCTCCGTATCAGCAAGTACGGCAATTGAGCATCCCAAGGGAAAGCCTCCATGGGGGTACAGCACGAGCCTGGTCTTAAGTCCGGCCTGTCCCTCTACAGGGGGCAGATTCAAAAACATATTCTTAACAACAACAACAACAAACAAAAAACAAAAACAAAAAACAAAAGACGATTGTTGACCTTTGTCGAATATGTGTTTGGCATTTCTGGGATGTGTTTGATTTTTCGTCCCAAATCCGCCTGTAGGGACGCATGCCCGACCTAAGCCTGGTCGCGCCCAGATTGTCGGGACTATCGGGCAGAATGGACGCTTTGGGGGGGGGCGGCAGACGCGTCTCTTTTCAGAGCCCCGTCGCCGTGCAGCAGGCATGACACTCAGGCATTACAACAATTAGCCAGGAGGAGGAGAAGGGCGGAGGAGGAGGAGGAAGAGGAGGAGGAGGGAGGAGGAGAGCGGAGGAGGAGGAGGAGGGGGAGTTGGAGGAGGAGGAGGAGGAGGAGGAGGAGGACCTCTCGGGCACAATGGCCGTTTGGGTGGAGCTAGGCGTGTCTCTTTTAAGAGCCCCATGGTCATCACGATCACGTAACACGTATTGCACGTAGGCATCCCGAGGGCTCGGGCGGCGTGGCACGTGTCCGTTCGTACCCAGATTGTCGGGACTTCCGGCAGAATTGCAGTTTGGGGGGATCAACGTGTCCATTTTCAAAGCCGAGTGACAATCGCGATGTCACAGGTTTGACGCAGGGGCATCTCGAGAGGCAGCCGCTACGGAATATCACGGGACAGTTTGCGCCCAGATCGGCGGGATCGTTCTGGCAGCATTGTCGCTTTAGGCGGGTCCTTTTTGAGAGCCCGGATATCATAGCGATGTAGCAGGCATGACACTTGGACATCCCAGGGAGGAGCTGCCAATGGGTATGACACGGGCCGTTCGCGCCCAGATCGTCGGGACATCTCAGGCCGAATGCGTATTGTCCTTGTCAATGAAGTGTTCGGGCCCGTGTCTCCTCATCCTTCCAGCTTGGCCGGAAAATAGGCACCAAGTTGTGTGCTGATTTTCTTCATCAGTTTTCATACAGCTGACGGGGTGTAGGGGGTGGGGGCGCAGGGTTTTTTAAAGAAAGAAGGATGGCGTCGCCCTGAATATAACATGCACTGTTCTCTTCGCGTTCCCTGCTCAAGTTCTTTAAGCTCGAGCGTGTATGCAGGCTGCGCCCGATCTGCGCTACCTCGGCACGCCAACCCCATCGCGCGTGGGCAACACGATATCGTCGACTAGCTCGCGGAAGTTGGTGGGCGAGAGCGACAAGTCCAAGTTCGAATTCTTTGTGGGGCAGGCTGCTTGCCTGCCAGAGTCCAGCGCGGATCCGCCCAAGACGGCGCGTTGCGGCGGGTCGTTCCTGTTGCCCCTGTGGACATTGATCACAGTTTTGCGGGACCCGCCAGTCGACGGCGACGAGTTCGACACTGAGGATTTCCCGCTGGAGCGTGTGATGCATGTAGGGTATGAAGCCGTCGGTGCGCCGAAAGTCGGGCAACCCATGGGTGGTGCTGCTGGCAGATCTCAGCATGGGGGCGGTGACGATCTCGGCGAAGACGACGGTGCTTGCGGATGCGGTGCTTGGGATTCGCTGGCGGCCGATGCCACCGTCGACGCCTGCTCAGCGCGACAGCTGTATGACCCAGGCCACGACAGGACCCGTGCGGGCACGATCGGCGCGCTGGAGCTCTACAGGCCGCGCCGTCAGGCTCAGCAGGCGATTGCGTTCAATATAATGTACATGCTGCGGGGCTGGGCCAAATCTTCCCTTCGTACCGACCGCTGGACTTTGCGTTCGCGATATCGCTTGGTTGGCGCGTTGGCTTCTGTGTTTCGTGCTGTACGAGGCCTTGAAGCTCCTGGGCGTGATCGGTTTCATTCTGGAGACGCGGGTGAGCTTCGTGGGATGGATCTCCGCCTGCCGCGACGCCTTCATGGAGTTGTCGGAGACGGCCCAGGGGTGGGTTACCGACCTCAGCGAGTGGGCGGAGTGGGTTCGGAAGTTGATCCCGTCGCAGCGGTGGGCGGCCACCAGCGCTTCGCTGGTGCTCATGCTGCTGTGGGGGGCCCACGAGATGCACGAGCCGGAGGAGCCTGGTCAGTCTTCGGCGGCATATCTCGCTTCGGGCTCTGCAGTGGGAGACGTGGACGCCTCGCTCGCGAGCCCCCCGCTGCCGCCGCCCGCTTGCGCCCCGCTCGATGCCGCGACCCTCGGGCACTTAAACGACCTGGCGGAGTCGCAGCGCGCAGCGGCGGCTAAGTTGGACGAGATGAGGATCGCCGAGAAGGCCTGCGAGTTCTGACGGACGGTGACGGCATCGGCGAGCGCGGAGCGCGATGGCGCGGCCGAGGCGGCGAATCAGGAGCGGGCCCAGGCCGCGATGAGTCGTCTCGACGAGTTCGAGAGCGGGAGACTCCCACGGCGGGGCCAGGCGCGGCGGCGCCTGGAGCCGCGCCCGCGACTCCAGGCAGAGGGCTGGAGCCCCCGTCTCACCGTCTCACCCGCGCGGGCCAGCGGGGAGTTGAGCGTGGAGGCACCCGACAAAGAGGGCAGCTACCGAGCAGCCCGGAGCGGCGCAGCCGGCCATCGAGCGGACGCAGTTCAAGGCGCAGTCGCCTCAGCAGGCGCTCATGGGGCAGTCGGAGGAGTTCAGGGGGGTCCCAGCTAGCGAGTGGGCCACCATGATGCCGAAAGACTTCGCGGGGCGCATCGCCGCGGACGCGCCGTCGGAGATCTACGCGCCAGGGAAGGGCGCGGAAGCTCGGGCTCGCGATTTCACCCGAGATCGCGGGCCCATGGACTGCAGCGCGGCGCGGGAGATGACAGCGATCTTCGCCGCGGCGGACACGATGCTGATGACCGATCGGCAGAAGGGATTGCTCTACCAGATGAGTTTCGAGCGGTCGGCGGGGCAGGGGCGCGCCCTGGCGCGGGCGCGCCGCGACGCGCACTCGAAGGACGACTGGGGCCAGCCCAAGGATGCGACGAGCCGGAAGTCGAAGGCGGGCCGGGAAGCCACCCGTCGCCCGGGCCCGACGCGGGCGGACAAGGGCGCGATTCGGGCAGCGGGCGCCGAGGAGGAGGCGGAGAAGGCCGCGGCCAAGGACTCGCAGCTGACGAAGGCTCCGTCGGACCTGGACAGCGCAGGCGCGGCCGCGCCGTGAGCCCCAAGGAACGCCAATTGGGGTCCGTCGGCAAAGAGTCGAGGGCCCCGCGTCGCGGTTGCGGGGGCGCTCTTCGGCGGCCGCTTTTTTTGGTTGTTGCATTTTGTTCATTGTGGCTGGCTGGCTATATGGTCGGCTGCCAGCGCGTGATCTCTAGCGCGCCGAATTGGGGCTCCTATGTCACGGCGGCGCGACATCCTGTCCGAGGCATCGCTGCCCCCGCGCCCAGAGGGCCCTTGGTCGACGCCCCGCTGGGCGCCCTCGCTCTCGCGGGAGGGGGCGGGGGCCCTTGGGCGCGCCAATCGTTGCCTCTTGGCGCCGGGGCAGCTCTGCCGCGCGAGCCCCGACGACAGGCCGCTGGATCCGGAGGGCATCTGGGGCCGGGGGCCGCTGCCCAGAAGCCCGGGCGGGGATCGCTTTCGGCGAGCGCTGGGGGGAGTTCGCCGCCAGCGCCTTGCCGAGAAGCTGAGGCTGCGCCCTACTGTCCTGGAGGCGACCCAGCCCCAGTCGAACTCCAAGCAGAGGTTGGCCGAGCTTCGAGGAAGGAGCGCTGGCGGGCGCGGGCGGCCGCCAGACAGGGGCGAGACGACCCCTGCTCTGCGGGGCCGCGCGGCGCTGCCTCCTCCCGGGCCCAGACCGGCGAGCGCGGGGTCTGCGTCGCCGCGCGCGGCACAGAAGTTGGAGCCTTCCAAGGAGGAAATGTCGAGGGGGCGCGGGGGCGACTGCGCGGCGAAGTGCGAGGCGCGGAACGACGAGGATCGTCGATTTCGCAGGAAGACGGACATGCTACAGCTGGCCCACATGAAGGCGACTGCAGGGATGTTGGGCCAGATACCCCGGAAGGTGGACGAGTTCGGTTTGTTCCGCGTGGTGAAGGAGGCCGAGATGGTGGAAGGGGGGCCCCGAGGCGGCGCTGCGTCTGGCGTTCGAACCAGAGGCGATCCAACACGAGGGGTCGAACACCGCCCTGGCGCGCCATGGGCGGGGCGAGTGCGATGTCGTTTCTGGGTGTCTCGGGGGAGGTGAAGGAGGATCGGGGGCCACCGAGGCGACAGGGCGGAGCGCGCGTTCAGCAGGACGGGCATTGCTCCCGCTGTCGGTTTCATCCAAGACCGCGCATGGCTGCCACGCGCCCAACGCCCGCCGCTTCCTTGAGTTCGCCATTGAGGGGAGACCGCCCATGATGGGCCGCGAGGAGATAGACGAGTCGCTCCCCCGTACTGTTGTCGTCTCGTGGAGGGCGAAGATGTCGGGCCTAACCAGGGCGACTTCGTGGTTCACGGCATGGGCTACGCGTGGCCGGAGCTGCAGACGGGCCCGCCGAGGTCCAAGCGGGCGCGACCGGCGCGGCATTGTCTACACTTGGCTGGAAAAGGTGGCCCACAGCCGCTCGAGTTCTGGGCAGTTCTCGACGACGCGGCGAGGTCGGCTGGACGAGTGAAGGAGGTTGACGCTGCCGAGCTTGCCTTGGACGCCTACCGGCGGTCCGCCGAGCCATTCGGGCTGCGCGCGTCAGACATTCTCATCGGCATGGACGCGGGTGACCAGCAGGTGGCGGCTCTGCGCCTCGGCGTCACTGAGCGGAGCGAGCGCGCCAAGGCGGGCGCCAGGCAGGACGCGCCGATCGATCGGAAGCACGTCGCCGAGATGCTCATCCGCAGGCAGATGGAGAGGGAGCCGACTGACCGAGTGTTCAGCTGCACGGTATACGTCGACCGCCGAGCTTCGCGGCGGGCCCGCGAGGACGCGGGCGCGCCGCTCCTCCCGCCGGGCGCGGCCAGGCATTCTAGACCCAGCCACGACCTGCGGGGGGCTACAGGACGGCGCGGGCCATTCACCGTCGAGGCCGTTGGGCGTCGGAGAAGTCGGCGACACGCAACATGAATACGCATGCCCTGGTCGCCGCTCGCTCCGCGGCGCCCGAGGCTGCGCTGGAGAGAGGCCAGGAGTTGATGCTTAAGCGTTCAGATCGGCCCATTCAAACACGAGCACGATCGAGCCCAAGTTTTCGGACCAGTCCGTTGCATCATCGAGCCGAGCGCCCGGACATCAACGCGCGCAACGTCAGTCCAGACAGCGCGCAGACATGCATCTTAGACAACCGTTATACTCGCGAAGCTTAGGTCGTGAGCTCCAAGATCGGCTGGCGCGTGGCGATATACCCACCCGCCCGAGCCCGTCGACGACACCAGCCACGCGCGAACGCAGAGACAGCCGTAAGTCGGGGCACGGTTGTGCAGGCTCGCTTCGATTTCGTGATTAGCTGCCCAGACCAGCACCAGCCGCCGCTCTCGGCGGCTTCTTATAAAAATGATGCAAGGCTGGCGCCAACTTGCTGCCCGCCCCCGCCTGGGTGAGAGATTTGATTCGGAGCATCTAAACGTGCGCTTTCCGTGACAATGATCAAGGTTTCGGGCCCGTGTCCCGCCACCCTTCCTTCCCATCCCCGCCAAGAGCCAGAAAATAAGCACCACATCGGACATTTCTTTCTCATTGTTCGTACAATTGGCGGGGTGGGAGGTGGCGGGGGTGCCATGGCTTTCCTCCCCCCAAACAAAAAAAAAAACGGCGCCGCTCTGAGTAGAACATGCCATGTTCTGTTCGCGTTCCGTGCTCAGGGTATCCCTTCCTTCCCTTCCCCTTCGCCGTTCCTCGTTTTTCTCCGCTTACTGTGACTTTACCTCTGGTCTGAGGGGACATGGTCGTGCAGGTTCGTTTCGGTTTCATGATTAGCCTGCCCAAATCAGTACCAAGTCTCGCTCTCTGCGGTTTTTTGTTCGTGTGCAAGGTGGAAGAATGATTGAAGGTTGGCGCCTCGTTACCGCCCGCCCCCCGTCTGGGTGACAGATTGCATTCGGATTACCTAACTGGTTACTTTGGGGGGCAGGCGTACCTGTTATCAGAGACCAGCGGTGTAGCAAGCCTGGCACATCCCATGGGGGGGCCGCCAAGCAATACACGGGCCCGTTCGCGCCCAGATCATTTGGATTTCTCAGGCGGAGTTGCTGTTTTGGGAGGGTAGGCTCGTCTTGTCCAGAGCCCACTGATCACCACGATGTACCAGCCATGGCGATTGGGCATCCCAATCGTATGACATGGGCTCGTTTTGTTCTCAGGTAGAGTGGCCGTTTCGCGGGGCAGACACGTCCCCTTTCTGAGCCCCACGATCATAGCGCAGGCATGGCACTGGGGCATCCCAAGGAGGAGCCGCCAGGGGATGCGACACAGGCCCGTTCGCGTCCAGATCTTCGGGGCCTGGGACATCTCACGCAGAGTGGTCGCTTCAGGGAGGTTAGAGGTGTCTCTGTTCAGAGCCCCATGATCGTCGCGATGCAACAGAGAATGCATCCCAAGGGGGACCAGCCAGGGGGTTAGTATGACACGGGCCCGTTCGCGCCCAGATTGCCAGACCTCTCAGGAAGAGCGGTCGCTTTGGAGGGGTGTAGACATCTCTTTTGAGAGCACCATCACCATAATGATGTAGCCGGCATGGCTTTTGGGCATCGCAAGGGGTAGCCGCCAGGGAGTTCTTACATGGGCCCGTTCGCGCCCGGACTGTAGAGACCTCTCAGGCTGAATTGTTCTCTTCGGGAGCGATATAGCAGGCATGGCACTGAGCTATCCCAAAGAGGAACCGCTATGGGGTATGACACGGACACGTTCGCGTCCAGTTCGTCGGGACATCGAATGCAGGATGGGTTCGTCGGGGGGGTGTAACCCCGTGACCATCGCGATGTAGCCGAAATTGACCTTGAGCATCACAAGGGGGACCCGCCAGTGGGCATGACACGGGCGCATTCGAGCCCAGATTGTGGCGACGTAAACGCTTACTCTGGCCTCGTGGACGAGGAGTCTTCTTTCAAAACCCCATGGCGACCGCGCTGTAGCAGGCATGGCAACAAGGCATCCGAAGGGGGAGCCGCCAGGCATTGCCGACTCATGCCCGATTCACTTCCGTTCAGACCCATTCGTGTTCAATCGATCAGACTCGCACATACTTAGACACATCGAAAAGGAATGCCAACGATCGTGCCAATTACATACGAAAACCAAATACTACATACTACTCCGAGGGGAGCCGTTAAGTGCGGCTTCGGTATGGGAGTAGAGCCTAGTCTTCTGTCTTCTGTAAGAGGGGGAGCATACGCGGCGCGACATATTGAATGCAATATATGGTTTGAACGCTATGGGTGCGATCCACGTGGTGGTGCAATATACTGTTCGCACCTGTGTGGCGCGATCTGCGTCTGTGTGTGCACATGTGTACGTATTTATGTGTATCTGTATCTGTGTATATACATATGTGTGGAGCAAGCTAGGTGGTGCAATGTGTGGGGTCGTGTTGCCAGCTATGCGGTGCAAGCTATGTAGTGCAATCAACCTTTCAGAATTTGACATCGTCAACTCCACTGCTCGCGCAGTCATCCTACCCTCCCACCCGCAGCTTGTTTTGCACAAGCGATGCGGCCTCGATTGCTGTGACTACTTGACTACTTGGCACTGGCTGGCGCATCTCTGCGGCTGCGTTAGCGCCCGCAAGCTCGCGCGCAGAGCGGCCAGTTGGTTCGACAACCGACGCGGCCCCGATGGCACTTACTGGTGGGAACTTCCCAGCGCGTCTCAAAGGCCACAATGGCGCGCGGGCACATCAGAACGGGCCGGTGACTTGGGCGGGTACGGTATCATGATGACGTCGACAACGGCGGCAACGATGATGATGATAGCACTTAATAGCGATGACGACGGCAAGGCCAATGACGGCGCCAATGCTGTTCGAGACGCAGAAGATGATGAAGTCCATGTGCCAGTGATGAACGTGATTGATTGGTGATGGCGGCAATAGCGGCGATTGGCGATGACGATAACGGCGTCGGAAGTCCATCGTGTTGGGCGGATTTCGACACGCCCGTGTGGTATTATTTGATACCCGTCCGCGCTCTGGACGCATGCTAGATCAACGCAGACGCACCGCGTGGTGAGATGAGCACGCGGGTGCTAGACGAGATTGCTAAAACCATACGATTGTCTGATGGTTTCAGCAAGTGCGCGCGGGCAGAAATTCTACAAGATGTGTGGTGGTAAAGCTTAAGGTTAGTGTCTGCAACACGAATGTGTTAGGTAGTATTTCGACATGTGCGCGCATGTGTGAACGTTATGCCGCTTTTGCCAGGGGCTCTTGAAAATATTTGTTTGAGAGATCAACGAGTGCACGCGCAGAGTGTTATTTGACAGGGATGAAGGGGGAGCGATACATGCACGGCCGCCTGGGAGGGGGCATGAATAATGGGGGGAATTGTATGTAAACTGCTGTGTCCAAGGGGGGCGCGCGAACCACTCGGAGGGGAGGGTGGAGGAATCCATTGAATGGTGTTTGGCCCATCCCGCCACTGTGCCTGGGTTGTGAGTCTGAGGCTTCTTGGATGCTCGTTGGGGTTGGGATCTCGTCGAGGCCTCTCGGGGGCCTGGAGGCAGTTGTGAGTCCTCTGAGCTCTGGGGGGCTGTTTCGGGGCCTCCTGGGAGGTCTCTTGGAGGCCTCTTTGGGGCCTCCTGAGGGCCTCTTGGGGCCGAGTGCTCGAAATGTCCGTTCGGGTGCCCCGTCTGGGCCCCCTCTTGGGGCCGCCTTGAGCGTGCTTGGCCGTCTTGGAGACCCCTTTGGCGGACTTGGAGCCCATTTTGGCAGTTATGAGGCCCTCTTGGAGGCCTCCGCTTTGGGGGCAGTCTTGAAAGCTTCTCGCGCCGTCCTGGAGAGTCGGGAGCCGAAAAGGCGAGAACGCCAAAATATTTCAAACGCCAACAGAAAATCAATGAGTTTGGGGGCGTCTTGGGGGCATCTTCGGCCGTATGGCGGCCATCTTGGGCGTCTTGGATCGATCGTTCGATGGCTCGTTGGGACCTCGTGGGGTCCTCTTGGCCCTTCTTGGGGCTCTCCTGGCGTCCCAAAGGCTCAGGCGGCACACCTCGAGAGGGCGCGGTAACGCACGCGAGCGCCTGGGGAACCAGGGCTCTGGTCCTTGAAGACCGTTTTAGAAGCACTGACCCTCGACCTCGCAGAGCTGCATAGGCTTCTGGGCACTCCACCAGGTACCGAAAGCACGGTGGCGCCAGCCAGCGCATGAAGCGGGCACGGGCGGGCACCAGGCAAAAGCATTTGGAGGAGCAAGCCAGCACACGGAGCGAACACGAGGTGGGCACGGGCGGAAATCCAGAAGAACATGCCAATTCTTTGCGACTTGGGCAAGGGGTATCGTTTGTCCGATCCCCATGCCCATCCACATCCCCTTCGAGACCCCCACCAAATTACCACCCCAGTTGGGGATACACCCCTCGAAACCCGAAGGGGACGGCCCATATCCCCATCTAGGGGGGTAAAAAGGCCAGTGGGGCCCAGGCCACGCCGCTGAGGATGGGGATCGGTTAAACGATACTCACAGAAAGAATGTCGAGCACCCAAAAAATTACCGAAGCTCGCGGGTTGTCACGTGCCTGGCCTTGGGAGACACTCTCCCTATATTGTTTCGACACTCTTTCGACATTGTTCCGGGTGCTCGAAATCATTTCTGGGATGCGGTCCTTAAGTATGATGGGAGCAACAGAAGGCGAAGCGTCATGGCTCGCCTACACCGCCGCGCCAACAGTTTGGCCCCATGTACCGTGCCACGTCGAACGAGGGCGAGAACGTCGCAGAGTTCTTGGGAATACTTGTTGGGATTCATTGGTATACCCATAGAGATATATTGCAGCACCCGTCGGACCCCGTCGGAATATCTGCATCGTGCATATGCAAACTGAGTTTGGCGGGCCAGATGCATGGTTTGCACACTCTGGATAAGCACCAGAAGAGCCAGCCTATATGGAGAACAGTTGACATTTCTGTAGTGATTGCTTGCCTCCCCCCCCTGTCCCTCCCCCCCCCCCCGTTTTCCCTCCACCTGATATGTTCTGGCCGTGGGGTCGGGCCACAGGGCATCATTAGTTTTACTTCCAAAGCTTCACGTTGATCCGTCCACTCCGCCGCCACACGACACAGGGGCAGCTTTGCTTCGTACAGTGCTGCCGCGGCCCCACGTTCGGGCTCTAGAGCTTCAGATCCAGAGTCTAAGAAGCGTCCTCTGTGTTGCTCGAGCTCGTACTCGCTTCGCCTCAGTCAGGAGAAGACAGACAAGAGCTACCGAAAGAAGATTAGAGATGGGAGTCCGAGATAAAGAGGGGGGATCATATTCTCCGATGTTGAGCTCGCCTCCAGCAATACAAAATGTGTCGCTTCCTGCATCACGCCCCGGGTGATGTTGCCAGGATCCTCTCGGCGAGGGTGCGTTCGCTATTGTGAAGTTGGTACGGCATCGTACGACACACGAGCAGTTCGCGCTCAAGTGCATCGATAAGTATCAGGCAGACGCTTTTGTTTGGCAGCTTGATCTAGCAAGGTTACGCCACAGGCAACCCATTGCTTGCCATCTTCGCGCAAACCGTCCAGAGACAAGCCAGCAGGCCGTCGTTCTTACGTTGCCCCCCCCCCAGAAGAAAATAGCTTTCCTCCATCAGCGAATCAAGGACAAGCGACCAGGGCTGAGTTGGAGTGGCTGGAGCTAGCGAAGGGTTGTACGAATGAGTGCTCTCTTCCTTTCCCAAGACATCACTCAGCAACTGGATCTCGCCGATGGCCACCGCGCAGCGCCACGAACAGGCAGACCCGATTCTTCCATCTCGTCACGCTCGCAATGCATGGATCAGTTGGGTGGTGTGTTGCAGCAGAAAACTCTCTACACGTCAGCGAATGGCCATCGCAAAGACTTCGACTTCTGCTCAGCTCAACATCCGCGGGATGGCGGCCCAGATGGAGCAGGAGGCTCGCGGGTGGGAAAGGATGGAGGCAGAGGTTCGGAGGATCGCAGTCCAACGGTCACGTGGGGACCCTTGCACAGGGTTCTGCGTGGCCCCAATGCATCACGCCACCCAGGTGCTGATCCACCAAGCGCTGGATCACCCGAACATCTTAAAGTTGGTCCGCGTGGTGGACGCCAAGGACATGGGCAAACGTCTCCTTTGGATGCTGTGGAGGCGGGATAGATCATTGAGCGTATTCCTTCAGTGCCGTAGCTTGTCCAGTTGGTCATGCGCCTGCTGTCTTTTGCGCAGTATTGGGGAAGGGTGAAGGGCGAAGGGTAGAAGAAGAGGAGACGCTGCAGGACAGGGAGTCGGAATAAGTGGACGACCACGACAACGAGAACGAGATGCATTCGAACATTGAAAGCGTACAGACAGCTCCCAGGTAGCTCGCTGACTTGCGAATGTGTGCCCGCCAACGTTTCAGAGAGAGCATGACCTGAACAGCATTGCCACACTGCTGCTACATCAAGCCTGTTGGATATGGTTACATATAGCTTCCAGATGCTGCGTGTCGTCTCCCCCCCCCCCTCTGCCGTCCCGTTCTTTCGCCTCCAATTCTCACCTGTGTTCCCATCTGTCCCGTTTGTTATGTCTTTCGGTGTGTCGTTCTCTCTCTCTCTCTCTCTCTCGTTCCCTCTCCCCCTGTCGGGACCAGATCGTCCGCCTCAGCTCAGTTGGGATATCCAGTCCTCTCCCCCCATCTGTCGCCCGCGTTTGGCGCCCTCCCTTCCCTCCCATAATGGCCCGTCTCTCCCCTTGATCACGCTCTCGATCGCTCGCCAACCTGCACTCGTCCTCCCCCCCCACCTGTCCCTTCTCTTCCTCCCGTGTCCCTCTCATCGTGTCTCTTCCCCCTTCTCCCAGTTGTCCCCATGCTTGTCGCTTCGTGTGTTTACTCAT
This sequence comes from Prorocentrum cordatum, assembly GCA_963575745.1. Classification (NCBI taxonomy): domain Eukaryota; class Dinophyceae; order Prorocentrales; family Prorocentraceae; genus Prorocentrum; species Prorocentrum cordatum. Next base: position 219,412 of record CAUYUJ010016875.1, on the reverse strand, counting down.
TGATTCATCCCGCGCACCCCTCGGTCCCTCCCGTCTCTCTGCATCTCGTCGCTTCTGCCCTCAAGTCTCCCCGTATATGTCTCAGTATATCTCTCCTTCTCTCTCTCCCTCTCTCTCTATATATATATATATATATATATCCCTCCCTCTCTCTCTCTCTTTCTCTCTCTCTCTCTCTCTTTCTCTCTCTCTCTCTCTCTCTCTCTCTCTCTCTCTCTCTCTCTCTCTCTCTCTCCTCTCTCATATATATGTCTCTTCTCCTCTCTCTCTCGCAGGAGGAGGGGGGGGGAGGAGGAGGAGGAGGAGGAGGAGGAGGAGGAGGAGGAGGAGGAGGAGGAGGAGGGAGGAGGAGAAGGAGGAGGAGGAGGAGGAGGAGGAGGAGGAGGGGGAGGTGGAGGAAGAGGAGGAGGAGGAGGAGGAAGAGGAGGAGGAGGTTAAGGAGGATAGGAGGTTGGAAGTGGAGGAGGAGGAGAAGGGGGGAGGAGAAGGAGGAGCAGGAGGAGGATAAGGAGGATAAGGAGGGTTGGAAGTGGAGGAGGGAGGAGGAGGAGGAGGAGGAAGAGGAGGAGGAGGAGGGAGGAGGGAGGAGGAGGAGGAGGAGGAGGAGGATGGAGGATGGAGGGAAGGAGGAGGGGGGGAGGAGGGGAGAAGGGGGAGGAGGAGGAGGAGGTGGAGGAGAGGAGGAGGAGGAGCAGAGGTGGAGGAGGAGGAGCAGCAGCAGGAGGAGGAGGAGAGGAGAAGGAGGAGGAGGAGGAGCAGGAGGAGGGGTGAGGAGGAGGAGAAGGAGGAAGAAGAGGAGGAGGCTCTCGCTCTCTCTCTCTTTCCTTATGTCTTTCCACCTGTCCTCCCTCTCCTCGGGGGATCACGCTGCGGTCTGGGCCGCGCGGCTCTCCTCCGCTCCCCCGATCCGCGTTGGGCTCACTTTTGGCGGGGCCCCGCGCGGGCGGCTGCGCCTCGCTGGTCGTGCCGACGACCTCTGGTCGCCTCGACTGTGGCATCCTCTTCCTCCTCCTCCTCCTCCTCCTCCTCCTCCTCCTCTTCCTCTCCTCCTCCTCCTCCTCCTCCTCCTCCGCTCCTCCTCTCTCCTCCTCCTCCTCCTCCTCCTCATCATATCCTCATCTCATCCTCATCTCAATCTCCTCCTCATCCTCATAACCATCATCCTCCTCCTCCCTCCTCCTCCTCTCTCCTCCTCCTCCCTCCTCCTCCCTCCTCCTCCTCCTCCTCAAGCGCAGCACGTGGGCCTGCCCGAGGCGCTTGGGGCACACCGCGCGGCGCCGCCATAGCAGCGGCCAGTTGGCGGTGACGAACACCCGTGTTTCCCTTCATCTCCCCTCGCCATGGGAGGAAAGAAGGGGCAGAGGTTCAGCTGGAGCACATGTGGCAAGTGCAAGGCCTGGACTGGGATGACAAGATGAAGGCCCACCAGCATCGTTGCGGGCGCTGCGGGTTAGAGGTCGCCACACAGTACCACCAGCCCCAGCACCAGCACCAGCAGCAGCAGCAGCAGCAGCAGCAGCAGCAACAGCAGCCCGCAGGAGCGCAGCCCCAGCAGCAGGTTACCGTGGACGCGACGGCGCTGCAGCAGCTGCTCACCACCCTGGCAGCGGGCGCGCCCTCCCCACAGCTTGCGGCTGCAGCAGCAGCAGCAGCGCTCCAGCCACATCAGGGGCCTGCTGCCAAGGAGCCCGCCCCAGACGAGCTCGTGAAGAAGGCGTCCAGCACCTGGAAGGACGCCAGCTACCGCCACGAACAGGCGGTGAACCAGGCCCTGGTCTGCGAGGGGCGGCTGGCAGCGGCCCGAGAGAAGGAGGCCGTGGCGGCGCTGGCTTTGGCACGAGCTGAGCAGCAGCGGCGAGATGCAGCAGCAGCCTTCTCGAAGCAGGTGGGAGGCGAAGACAAGGAGGCCGCCTTCACGCTCTCGTGGGATCCTGCGCTGTTCGAGAACCTGGACGGCCTGGACGGCATCGAGGACTCGGAGAAGGCGGACCTGGCGAAGGTGCTGAGCGAGCTCAACAGCTACAAGAATCAGTTCGCGGAGCGGGGCGACGAGATCAAGGCGCGCCTCGACAACGCGAGGCGCATCCACGAGGCGATCAACGAGCGGAGGGCGAAGAAGCGGAAGCCACCCGATGGAGCAGACACTGCCGCCGCAGCACCAGCCTCGGCTTCGGGTGCGACGACGCTGCAGACTGCGACACCAGGGGCCTCAGCTACTCCTCCCACCGCGGAAGACGCTGGGGCCACCGAGGTGAGCACCGCCGCCGCCGCCGAGATCTCAGCCAAGAAGTTCGAGGAGATGCGTGCGCAGCGGATGATGCAGGAGGCGGCCAAGCAGCTCGCGGCCACCCAGAAGGGCAGCGGCAAGGGCGCCGCCGCCTCCAGCACCGCCGCCGCCTGAAGGCGGAGCCCTGCCCACCAGAAGCCCGCGGTGGAGCACAGGGACTTGTTTTGCGGCAACATCACGCAGTGGGGACCGACGGCGCTGAAGTGGATCGAGGGGTTCTTGCAGCGACGCGACTTCCACGGCTACTTAATTCAGGAGACGCACCTAGACATGAGCAGCATCACCGACGTGGAGCGCCACTTGAGCGCGCCGGGCCTCAAGACGTGCTTCCCGGCGGCGCTGCCCTCACGAAACTCCGCGCGGGGCACGCACGGGGGCGTGTGCGCGGGCGCCCGCAACTACCTCCAGACCTCCACCCTTCGGGAGCTGTCCGCGCCAGGCTAGACATCACCCGCTACGTCGTGCTGCAGTCCTACTGGAGGGTCAGTGGACGTCAACGACTGGGTGCCCATGCTCTGGCACATGAAGGGCTACAGCATCCTGATCATCTCGCTCTACTTAGACCACGGTTCCTCCCTGCGCGTAGGAGTGAACGCGAGGAAGCTCAGCAGCCTGGGCAGCTTCTTGCGGACGACCTCCTGCCCCTGGATCGTGGCAGGCGACTTTAACGTTCCGCCCGAGACGCCATGGCGTTCTGGCTGGCCCACCGCACTCGGCGCCGCCACCATTGCCAGCGTACCAGGCGGCAGTTCCACATGGCCATGAAGGGCGCCACCCCTTCCATCATTGACTACACGCTCCTCAGCCCACACGCAGTGCCCCACTCCGTGACCATCACCACGTGCGCAGACGCCCCGTGGAAGCCTCACCTCGGCCAGGTCATCCGACTTCATGGTGCTGCCCAGGAATGCTGGACACGACAACTGCGACTTCCCTCCAATTTCAACCACCCGCGGTTTCCAGCTCGACGACCTGACCCTGACAGCAAGAGACAGCGGCGCCTCCGCGAAGCCACGGAGGCGGGCCGACCACCACGTCCACGGCAAAGACCTCAACCACTTCGGCCTGTCTGCGACGACCACAATGAGCTCAACCAGCGATGGGGGGCCCTCACTCCGAGCGGATGGACTGCCCCCGCCACGGGTTTTGATGACACATCAGTGGCTGGCAGACCAGCAAGAACCGCATCATACCACGACGAGGACGACCCCTTTGCACAGCTCGACCTCGACTTTGGCATCGCAGCAGACGACGAGCACCTCCCACCAGAGCTGGAGCCGCCCGACCACGACCCGTTCCACGACCCCCAACACGCCATCGAGCACGACCAGCCCTCGGCCTGCCACCCCTCCGCGTCTCCCACAGCGGAGACGCCTAAGCCTCCCAGCACTACGTCGGTAAGCACAACCACAATGGAGGAGGAGTGGCTACGACTGGCAGCTCTCCAACCACTAGCACCTACGACGGCGTCCACATACATCAAAGACAGCATCAGCTACCGAGCAGACCCGCAGGCTGCAGACAACCGGGGCCAAGCCTACGCCGCCTTCACGCACACCATGGAAGCCTTCTTCTGCGACGCCCACGGCATCAGCGAAGACGACCGACAGAAGTTCTTGGGGCGAGGCGTGGGTTAGGAGCACCATTGGACCAGCACGGCCACCTGCGGACACCGACGATCACGATACGCCAACCAATACGCTGACTGGTAGAGCAGTACAGCTACAGCACTAGGACACTACGACACACTACTAACCCGACAACGAGGCGAACAGCAACGGCGTGCCATCGCCGATAGCTGCCGACGCCTCGCCCACCGGGGCATTCCCCCAGCAGGACGCCACGAGTCATCTCGAGCAGCCCTGCACCGACAACTACGGAAGGAAAGACTGCTGGATACCACTGTCCTGGACCACGACATCATCAAGGGCATGGCCGCACAGGCGACTCAGGAGATGCAGTGGACCAGACGACGAGATACCCTTGCCAGCAACCACGATTATGCCCAATGGGTCAGCGACATGGCCAAGACCTCCCCTGGCACCATCCACCGCATCACGAAGGAGCAGCCCAGGTTTGAGGGTGAGCTGATCGACGCCCACGGCACCAAGCACTTCACTGCTACGGAGATCATCGATGCCAAGGCCGCGCAGTTCACCCAGCTGCGGCACACGGACACCACTTCGGACGACCAAATCATCAGCCTGATTAGGGAGCTCAAGGCGTCAGCGGTCGAGGAGAACACGACCGCATGGACGTTGGAGGACATCGACCGCGCGCTGCAAGGCGAACCAGACAAAGGTCGGGGAGCAGATAAGATGGCCATGACGGACGCCAGACGACTACCACCTGCGGGGCGGCAAGCACTGGTTCACCCCTACAACCTATGCGAAGCTAAGCTCGGCTTTCCGTGGAAGTGCACGCTGGCGATCATAATGTTACAACCTAAGCAGAAGGGAGACCGCGCATTGGCTCTCCTTACGTGGTTCTGCAGATCCTGGGAACTACTTAACAGATTTCAGGTACGAGACTGGATACTAACTATGCAATCGAAATGGGATGCGGCAGTTGTTGGCAACTCTTGTTTACGAGAGGCGCTCTGCCGCACTATCCCTGGCGAAGTGACACAGGAGCTGGGCATCGTGCATGGCACGGGTTTGGTGGACACTCAGGGGTCCTATGACTCACGACTCTACCACGGCATCGGCAAAGCCGTCACCAGGTTCAAGCTCCCTCCGAGAATCTTGGCCATGGCGTTGCAGATGCACACTGTGGCGCGGGTGTTTCGGCAGAACGGAGCGTACTCGGCACCGCAGTATGCACGACGGTCACTACTAGCGGGCTCGCGCAATTCCAACAAGCTTGCACGGACGGTGGTGCACGTGGTACTCGAGGGTCTCACGACGACGACGACGACGACGTGCATGCCGCGGGCTGGTTCGACGACATCAGCATCAAGTGTGTCGGCACCAGATCCAATATAGCCGACCGCATAGTCTCCGCCACCCACAGCATCTTCATAGAGCTCTCGAAGCAACACTTGGTCATGGCCAACCAGTCTATCCTGTTCACGAGCCACCCCGAGGCCACCAACAATGCAATTGCAAGGCTCCACGGGCTAGGAGCCCCAATGGCGAAGGCAGTGGAGGGACGTGACCTCGGCATCGACCGCGGAGGCAAGACCACCACCCGAAGACGAACACACCAAGCACGACGGCGACTGGCAGCTAAGCGCTTCACATCCATCGGCAAGAAGCTACGACCACTACCCATACGTCAACGGCAGCAGATCATCAACTCAGGACCCATGCCTTCCACGACCTACGCCCACAAGACATTCGGAGCCTCACTTGCGGAGACGCTCCGCACTCGGCAAAGGTACGCTGAAGCTTTGCGACGCCCTTGGGCGGGGAGGTGCCTCACCACGCTCCTCGACCTCGAGGGCCAAGACCCAGCCATCAGCATACCGACGGGCCAAGTTCGAGCGCGGTTCGACATGTGGGCCAGGAACCCAGAACTCAGGCGAGGTATACGGAAGGCGTGGCCTCTTATACGACACCGACTTCTAGACGCACCACCACGACACAGATGGCAGCAACGACGGGGAGCCATCGGCAGCCTCATCTTGACCCTGTGGCTCTGCGGTTGGGACGCGCTGCGGGCGGATTCTTGGACCGACGCAGACGGCAGCACGTGGGAGTTCACTGAGGACGAGCAGGCAGGCGACCCCACGGAGCTGATAGACACACTGGAAAGACACATCCGCCGACGACTTTGGCAGCATGCAGCACGACATTACCACGGTACAGGATGCGAGCACGGCATCGACAACACCGACCTTCGACGGCGCCTACGCTCACTCCTCCATCAAGGACGCCATGCAGAACACGGTGCACTGCTAGCAGCGGCCTGCGCTGGCACATGGACTGAGGCACGCAAGGCGAGCGTAGGAGCCAGACACATCACCTGCCAGCGCGGGCGCGACGAGACGGACTTTCACCGCATCTGGGGAGACTGCAGCAGCCGCAAGGACAGCTCTGCACATGAGCACTCCTCAGCCATCACACGAAGAGCCGACAGCATGAGTGACACAGTGCCCTGCTTCTGGCTACGGGGGCTCACCCCCACACCATGGACATGCCCTGAGCCCTGCACCACGGAAGAAATCGAGACCTGCTTGGGCGAAGCGATCGACCAAGGCAGGCTCACGCCGACGGGAGATGGACCACTGGTGATCTATGGCGACGGCAGCGGTGGAGAACGATCTGGGGACGACCGATACATGCGATGTGGTTGGGCCTGGGTCAGGCTACGCCTCGGCGTCGACGGCGAATACCAGTTGGCGGCAGGCAAGCGAGGCCCTTTCACCAGGCCCTAGGCAGAGGAACAACCGAGCGGAGCTGTGGGCCTGTTACAACTGCGTCAAGAGCACCAACGACGACCTCCACTTCTGGACCGACTCTGCGGCACTAGTAGCGGGCTGGCGCAACCTTCGGGTCCAGGGGCCCTTCAACCAGGGCCCCAACGCAGACATATGGCAGCTCATCCACAAAGCACTCATCAACAGGCGTGGCACGATCCGCTTGTTCAACATTGAGAGCCACCTGACGCTGGAGGAGGCTATGCAAGGGAGCTTCCCCAAGCACGGCTGGGCTGGGAACAACATCGCCGACCAAGCCGCGGCGGAGCACGCGACCGGCGCGGCCCAGCTTGACCTCTACGACTGGATCAGGGCGACGGCGGTCAAGATTCGCGACAGAATATGCCAGGCCACCCGTGACGCCTTCGAAAGCAGACTACCCCAGCATGCCACGAGACGACAGCAACGAGCAGACGAGCTGAATGACCACCATCCTGAGCCACCACTCAACCTCAGCCAGATCGCGTTGGAGCACCACCACGACATCAGCAAAGGGGCCACCTTGGCGCGCTGGGACTGCGCTCGGCGCAGACAGTCCGCTACCAAGTCGGGGCCCAAGTACATCGCCAAGCAATGGCTCTCTCGACATTGCGCAGGCAGCAACATCTCGACCCGCACGACGAGAGGCATTGTGATCGGCAGCGAGTTCTCCCACCCGTCCCACCATATGATCTTCAACCACAAGGATGCCAAGTGGTTCTGCGTGCTGTGTGAGGGACGAGCGAGCCCTGGTCAGCGGGGCTACCTCGGGAAGCTGCTGAAAGGGCCCTGCCACACGACTCCGCCCACGCCTTCAGCTACCTACCTGTTGGCCCGCCTGCTCAGGGGCGTGGAGTGGGATGGTATTGTGGATGACGGCACGGATAGACGTGCACTCGCTAGCCACGTCGCTGGACGTTCGCGATCCCCCTGGGTGTCTAGGCACTGGTCACCTCGGATGAGGCAGACGGTACCCGACCCAAGGGTGACAACTCCCCCTGGGTATCAAGGCGCTGGTCACCTGCAGGAGGCAGACGGTACCCGGCCCAGGGGTCAGTCGCAGTTTTGCTGTATGACTCGCTGGAGTTTGGCGTAGTTCGCAGCTCAAGGCATGACCAGCCAGCGCTTCGAGCACTACGGGTACCACCTGTGCCACACGAAGTGCGAGCTGGTGACAACCCCGTGCGGTGGGATTCGGAATGTAACTAACCCACCGCACGGGGGAGATCGAGATGTATGGCCTCTTCTATACCATGATGCGGGGCGTGCACGACCCCGTGGACATAGTGAACATGATGAGGCCCGACAACCACATCGACTGGGTGTACACGTGCGTGTACGAGGCCCGCTGCGACAAGTCGGGTGACGGGCTCTCTGGGTAGTCGGCCTGTGCCGACCTTGATCCTGCCCTCCCCAAGAGGGCGTGCCCAGAGAGTCGACGTGGCCCCCGACCTGTCAGTGGCGCGGCCGTTCGCACTGGGCCGTCGACCGCGGCTTCGTCCTCATCTCGCTGGACGAGGCCTGGCGCGGCCTTGGCCCGCGGACCGCGGGGGGGGGCCGCCCCCCGCGGTCGCGGGCGCTGGAGCGACATCGTCGCGCAACGCGTCCCCGCGTCCTCCTCCTCCTCCTCCTCCTCCTCCTCCTCCTCCTCCTCCCTCCTCCTCCTCCTCCTCCTCCTCCTCCTCCTCCTCCTCCTCCCTCCCTCTCCTCCCTCCCTCCCTCCCTCCCTCCCATCCCTCCCTCCCTCCCCCCCTCCCTCCCCCCTCCCTCCCTCCCCCCTCCATCCCTCCCTCCCTCACTCCCTCCTTTCCCCCCCTCCTCCCTCCTTCCCTCTCTCCCTCCCCCCCCCTCCCCCCCTCCTTCCCTCCCTCTCTCCCTCCCTCCCTCCCTCCCCTCCTCCTCCTCCTCCTCCTCCTCCTCCTCCTCCTCCCCCTCCACAATTACACAATATGAAAATACTCTCCCACTTCCCCTGATGGCGTCCCGAAGATATCCGACCCCCCCCCCGCGTAGTGTTTTTTACACACAGGATTCCCGGGAAACGGGTTTTCGCTTGTGTTTTTTTTCAAAATGCTGCTCTCGCCGAGGCGCCGGCCTCATTTTCGGGCCCCGCTCGTTCCGAATCGTGCTCCCGCTGCAGCGCTGGCCTCATTTCCGTGCTTCCGCTCGTTCCGAATCGTGCTCCCGCTGCAGCGCTGGCCTCATTTCCGCGCTTCCGCCCGTTTCGACTCGTGCTCCCGCTGCAGCGCTGGCGTCATTTCCCGTGCCATGCCACAGCACACGCGCACACACGCACACACCACACCACCACCACCACCACCACCACCACCACCACCACCACCACCACCACCACCACCACCACCACCACCACCACCACCACCACCACCACCACCCCCACCCCGCGGATAGAGAAAATCAGCGCCATGGTAAGGGATGGGAGGGAGGGGTAGGACGTCAGATATGACGCGCGCGCACCTAGCTTGTCCCTCCCCCCTCCCCCCCTCCCCCCTCCCTCCTCCCTCCTCCCTCCTCCCTCCTCCCTCCTCCCTCCCTCCCTCCCTCCTCCCCTCCTCCTCCCTCCTCCTCCTCCCCTCCTCCTCCTCCTCCTCTCCTCCTCCTCCTCCTCCTCCTCCCTCCTCCTCCTCCTCCTCCACAATTACTCAATATGAATACTACACTCCCTCTTCCCCTGATGACGTGCTGGGAGCGTCGCCCCCCCCCCCCCCAACACCCCGCGTCTTGTTTTTTACACACAGGTTTCCCGGTTTCCCGGGAGTTGGGTTTTCGCTTGCATGTGTGTCAAAATGCTGCTCTCGCTGAGGCGCTGGCCTCATTTTCGGGCCCCGCTCGTTCCGAATCGTGCTCCCGCTGCAGCACTGGCCTCATTTCCGCGCTTCCGCTCGTTCCGAATCGTGCTCCCGCTGCAGCGGTGGCCTCATTTCCGCGCTTCCGCTCGTTTCGACTCGTGCTCCCGCTGCAGCGCTGGCGTCATTTCCCGTGCCATGCCACGGCGTGCAATGCAATGCCAGGTTGATACTACGTTTCGCGGTGCTCTTCTACGCCATGCCACGCCGTGCTCTACAATGCATCGCGTACCCTTTCGGGATCATTGCCCTGCTCGACATCCGACTGAGCGAGTAGAGAGGGGATCTGCGCCATGGTAAGGGATGGGAGGGAGGGGTAGGATGTCAGATATGACGCGCGCGCGCACCTAGCTTGTCCTCCTCCTCCTCCTCCTCCTCCTCCTCCTCCTCCTCCTCCTCCTCCTCCTCCTCCTCCTCCTCCTCCTCCTCCTCCTCTTTCCTCCCTCCTCCTCCTCCCCCTCCTCCTCCTCCCCCCTCCTCCTCCTCCTCCTCCTCCTCCGCCTCCTCCTCCTTTTCCTCCTCTTCCTCCTCCTCCTCCTCCTCCCCCTTTTCACAGTGCGGGCCCATGCCAAGAAACACCCTGCTTGCCTTCAGGGTGCCCTAGGCTTCTTGGGGTTCGATGGTTTTGCTACGGATAGCGCGGCGTTCCCACGCCAAGAATCGATGAACGTCTTCGGGTCTCAGCGTTGGGTTTCTTGCGTAAGGTTTCTTATGGAGTGGCCTCCACTGTATTTCTCTCTCTCGAGGACTACCTCTTCATGCTGCTGGAGTTCTGTGGCGGCGGCACCCTGCGCGACCACCTGGACGATGCCCCTGGCCGCAGGCTTCCGGAACCCGAGGTGGCACTCCTCTCTTGCCCTCGTGCCCTCTTCTTGTTCCGCCTCCACATCTTCCGTCCCCCCCCCCATCTGTCACTTCTGTGACTGTCGGAACCACACCGAATGTGCTCATCACCCTCCTTCGCCGTATCACGTTTCTCCGTGTTCTCCTTTCGTTCTCACTGAAAAGAGGGTAGTTCCGTCCTCTTTAGTGGACGTGTTGTTTGCATTCCGAAAAATGGCGTCAAAAGCATCTGAGGAAGCCGCTCCGGCAACCAGAGCCGGCACGCAGATCGAACCGAACCGAACCTACAGGTTGGTTACTCTTACACAACTGACCACAATTAAGGCCCCCTCTGAGATCCCAGAAAAGAAACCAGGAAGCTTTTGAGGGCCCCAAATCGTCGAACACCTAACGGAAATTAATGATTTCCGCGTTTCCGCAGCTCCTTTCCTATACGGCTCCGAGGCTTGCACAGGGCCTCCAAGAGAGTCCCTGGATGCAAGAAGCGACAAAAATGAGATTACATGAGTTAGCCCATCAAGCCTAGCTAGAATTTGAGCGCGCGTGAAGCGCGCGAGGTGTTTCTAGTATGTCTATCTATATAAACCGTAAGGGCTTTGCCCCCTGCCGCCGGCCCCTTCTCTATCATACTGGGATATATCTGAGTCGCGTCGGTGCGTCTCGGCGCTGCCTTGGCGCATCTGGGAACATCATGCGGGGGCGGATAGGAGTCATCAGCGCATATTGAGACGTTGGCGTTATCGAAGACGCCTACGGCGAATCACCGCCGCCCCCTGCCTTTTTGGAAGCGCCTGCGTGGCCGAAAGTTGGGTTTGAGCTTGGCCAAGCTATCGGGCCACAGGTTCCCCGAATGAGTTTCGAAAGCCTTCGGGGAACACGGAGTCTGGCGAGCTATCGGACCAGGTGGTTTCCGAGCTTTCGGGCCTCTTGGAGGACGTCTTGGAGGGGTCTTGGGCCGTCTTGGAGGCCTCTGGCGGGCCGTTTGGGCAATCTACGGCCATCTACAGGCCATCTGGGGCCGTCTTAGGTGCGTCTTGGGGCCATCTTCGCCGTCTTAGCGGCCCATGCGAAAATCTGTCAAACACCTATGGAAATTCATTGATTTTGGCTTCTTCGGGCCTTCCTGGAGGACGTCTTGACTTGGAGGCATCTTGGGCTGTCTTGGAGGCCTCTTGGAAGCCTCTTGGGCCACCTTCGGCTCTCTTGGGGATACTTCTGCCGTCTTGGATGCCATCTTGGTCGTCAGCTTGGCAGTCTCAAGGTATCTTGGAGACCCATCTTGGCCGTCTGAGCGGCCATCTTGGCCGTCTTGAAGCTCATCTTGACCGTGTTGGGAGCATCTTTGAGGCCACATTGGCCGTCTTGGAGACCGTCTTGGGCGTCTTGGAGGCCTCTGGAGCCGTCTTGGCGCCCTCTTGGGGCCGTCTTGAGGGCCTCTTGGGCCGTCATAGGGCCATCTTGGAGGCCTTTTGGGCGCTCTGGGGGCGATCTTTCGGGCTCCTTGGGCCGTCGTGAGCCGTCGGAAGGTTCGAAACGAACAAAAGCCAAAATCCTTCAAAAACCTAAGGAAAATATTGATGTTAACCTCTTCGGGCTCTCGTGGAGGACCTCTTGGAGGCCTCTTTGGCCGTCTTGGAGGCCTCTTGGAGCCTCTGGGGCCGTCTTGGGCCGTCGGAGAAGTTTTTTGTGCGAAATTGGAGGCATCCTGGACTCGCTTGGGCCGTCTTGGAGGCCATATTGGACCATCTTGGGCGAACCTGGAGGCCATCTTGGAAGCCATGTTGGAGCCATCTGGAGCAGGAAAAACTTTTGGAACCACCCTTGGACCATTCCGGGACCCCGGCGGGCGGGGCCGAAACCCCAAACGAGGCTTGTCCTCGCAGGCCATCTTGGAGGCCATTTTGGAGCCGTCTGGAGCCGAAAAACCTTTTGCAACCACTTGTTACGCATCTCCGGCGGGACGGGCCGAAACCCCAGGGGGAGTTCTTTCGGAAAAAGAACCAAGACCAAAAGCGAAAGGATTCAGCACGCCGGGCACCCCTGTGATGAATCAACAGGGGGCGGCGGATCGAAGACGCTTACGGCGAATCACCGCTGCCCCCTGCCTTTTTGGAAGCGCCTGCGTGGCCGAAAGTTGGGTTTGAGCTTGGCCCAGCTATCGGGCCACGCGCTCCCCGAGTGGGTTTCGAAAGCTTTCGGGAAACACGGAGTCGAGCGAGCTATCGGACCAGATGGTTTCCGAGCTTTCGGGTTTCCTGGAGAACGTCTTGGAGGCCATCTTGGGCGTCTTGGAGGCCTCTTGGGCCGTCTTTGGGCCCTCCTTGGGCCATCTTGGGGGCCTCTTGGATTGTCCTGGGGCCCTTTCGGATGCTTTTTGGGCACTCTTGGGGCGATCTTGATGAGCCCTTGGGCCGTCTTGGGCCGTTGGAAGGCCGAAAAGGAGCAAAAGCCCAAATCCTTCAAAAACCTGGAGAAAAACAATTAGTGTGACCTCTTCTGGACGTCCTGGAGGAACTCTTCGAGGCCTCTTGGGCCATATTGGAGGCCTCTTGGATGCCTATTCCGCCGTCTTGGGCCGTCTTAGGTGTTTCTTGTGCGAACTTGGAGGCATGTTGGACTCTCTTGGGCGGTCTTCGAGGCGAGGCCATCTTGGACCATCCAGAGTTTAAATAAGATGATTGTTGGCGCATTGATTGTTCTCGAAAAAAGTTCTTTGATTTTCGCACCATTCAAAAAAATAAAGATTGGAAAACACTTGCTGACTTGGACGAACGGGATGAGTGAAGAGAGGAGGACTTCTGAGGACAGCGCACGTGCGCACAAACGAGGCTTGTCCTCGCAGGCCATCTTGACCATCGTGGAGGCCATCTTGGAGCCGTCTGGAGCAGACGCATGCGGCCTGCGCCACTGGGATTTTCGGTGGAGCTCTCTGTGGGGCCACGAAACGTTGTGCTTGGCGGGGGAGACGCATGCAGGCTGCGCCACTGGAACCTTCGGTGGAGCTCCCTAGGCGGGGGAGGCGCATGCGGGCTGCGCCACTGGGGCCCTCGGTGGAGCTTCCTGTGGGGCCGCGAAACGTTGTACTGGGTGGGGGAGACGCATGCGGGCTGCGCCCCTGGGACCTTACGTGGAGCTCCCGATGGGGCCGCGAAACGCTGTACTGGGTGGGGGAGACGCACTGCGGGCTGCGCCACTGGGACCCTCGGTGGAGCTCCCCATGGGGCCACGAAGCGCTGTGTTGGTTGAGGGGGACGCATGCAGACAGCGCCAATGGGACCTTTCGGCGGAGCTCCCTATGGGGCCACGAAAAGCTGTGCTGGGTGGGGGAGACGCATGCGGGCTGCGCCAGTGGGCCCTTCGGTGGAGCTCCCTATGGGGCCACGAAACGTGTGAGGGGTGTGCCAAAGTGAGGGAGGGAGAGGGAGGACAGGAGAGGAGAGAAGAGGAGAGGAGAGGAGAGGAGAAGAGAGGAGGGGAGAGGGGAGGAAGAGGAGAAGGAGGAGAAGGAACGCGGGGCGTTGTCTCTTCGAAACGAGGACCCAACAGCAGGTTGGTTGGAAAAAGACAGTTCGTGACACCGAGGGCGCAAAGCATTATGTATCATTGCTGTTTATTTGGTTCTGCAACACGGAAAAGGAAAGGAAAGGAGGAGGAGGCAAGGAGAAGGAGGACAAGGAGGAAGAACAAAGGGAAAATTGAATCAGAAGGACGAGTTGTGTTTGGAGAAGCAGGAGGGGAAAGGAAATTAGCCTGGCAAAAGACCCAACCATACGCAATTGTGAACACCGCGGTTGTAAGATCCTCTCCGGCGGAGACCCCGCATAGGGCCACGAAACGTTGAACCGGGCGGGGCCGACGCATGCGGGCTGCGCCACTGAGACCCTCGGTGGAGCTCCCTATGGGGCCACGGAATGTTGTACTCGGTGGGGGAGACGCATGCGGGCTGCGACACTGGGACCTTCGGTGGAGTTCCCTGTGGGGCCACGAAAGCTGTACTCGGTGAGGGAGACGCATGCGGGCTGCGCCCCTGGGACCTTCGGTGGAGCTCCCCACGGGGCCACGAAACGCTGTACTGGGTGTGGGAGACACACATATGCGGGCTGCGCCACTGGGACCTTTGGTGGAGCTCCCCATGGGCCACGGGACACGTGTGGGAGACACGTGCGGGCTGCGCTGGGTGTGGGAGACACGTGCGGGCTGCGCCAGAGGTACCTTCGGTCGAGCTCCTTGTGGGGCCACGAAACATTGTGCTGGGTGGAGAGAGACGCATGCGGGCTGCGCCTCTGGGACCGTACACGAAACGATGTACTGGGTATGGGAGACGCATGCGGGTTTCGTAATTGCGACTTTCGGTGGAGCTCCATATGGGGCCACGAAACGTTGTACTGGGTGTGGGGGACGCATGCGGCTTGCACCACTGAGACCTTAAGTGGAGCTCCCCATGGGGTCTCGAAACCCTGTACTGGGAAGGGGAGGCGCATGCAGGCTGCGCCACTGGGACCTCGGTGGAGTTCCCTATGGGGCCACGAAACGCTGTACTGGGTGGGGGAGACGCATGCGGGCTGCGCCACTGGGACCCTCGGTGGAGCTCCCGATGGGGCCACGAAACGCTGTATTGGATGTGGGAGACGCATGCGGGCTGCGCCACTGGGACCCTCGGTGGAGATCCCCACGGAGCCACGAAACGTTGTATTGGGTGTGGGAGACGCATGTGGTTTGCGACATTGGGACCTTCGGTGGAGCCGGGTATGTGGCCACTAAACGTTGTACTGCGCCACTGGGACCTTCGGTGGAGCTCCCTCTGTGGCCACGAAACGTTTTATGGGGTGGGGGGGGGGGGTAATTGTGTGTGTCGGGGGGGGGCGCATGCGGGCTGCGCCACTGGGACCTTCGGCGGAGTTCCCAACGGGGCCACGAAAAGCTGTACTGGGTGGGGGAGACGCATGCGGGCTGCGCCATTGGACCTTAAGTGGAGCTCCATATGAACCACGAAACGCTGTACTGGATGGGGGAGACGCACGCGGGCTGCGCCACTGGGACCTTCGGTGGAGCTGGGACCTTATGTGGCGCTGCCTATTATGATGGGGCCACGAAACGCTGTATGGTTGTTGGAGACGCATGCGGTCTGCGCCACTGGAACCTTCGGTGGAGCTACCCATGGGAACACGCAACGTTGTACGGGGTGGGGGAGACGCATGCGGGCTGCGCCATTGGGGCCCTCGGTGGAGTTTCCTATGGGGCCACGAAACGCTGTATTGGATGTGGGAGACGCATGCGGGCTGCGCCCCTGGGACCTTCGGTTGAGTTCCTTATGGGGCCACGAAGCGCTGTACTGGGTGGGGGAGACGCATGCGGGCTGTGCCATTGGGACCTTAGATGGAGCTCCCTATGTGGCCACGAAACGCTGTACTGGGCGTGGGAGACGCATGCGGGCTGCTCCATTGTGACCTTCGGTGGAGCTCCCTATGGGGCCACGAAACGTTGCATTGGTGGGAGAGAGGCACGCGAACTGCGGAGGAGGGAGGAGGGGGGGAGGAGGGGAGGAGGAGGAGGAGGAGCAGGAGGAGGAGGAAGGAACGCGGTGCGCTGTGTCTTCAAAACGAGGACCCAACGCCAAAGAATGGATGAGAAATATTAAGGACGAGTTGTGTTCGGAGTAGCAGGAGGGGGAAAGGAGAAGATGAGTAAGAGGAAGGAGGCCACTGGCAGGAGGATGGAAATCAGAACATGTATGATCATGTGGGTGAGGGGTATGCTCTGATATGTCACGTATGTATATCGCTATATGATGTCCCTTGTTTCTGTCGGTCTGTCAGCCTAGCTACTTACCTAGTTGACCCACTTGCAGTCCAACATGTTCCATGCATGCATCTTTACCCAGCTCGTCCTGGTGTTTCCATCTCTCCTCGTATCGAATTTCGGGATCGAAATCACAGCGCCAGTGTGCGACGCGAAGCGAAGCCGAAGCGACGCGCTTGGAGCCGGACGCGAGAAGCAAGAAGGGACGGGGGCAGCACTTGCCTCTCGCCTGCGCCGCGACGTCATTTCATGGCACATGTTGCCATATGGTCACAATTTCTGTTGGCCGACGCTGTCCAAAAACTTATCCATTACTGTGGTATTGTGACCGATATTGAGCTGCGGCACGAGGCTGGGCATTGAAGAATTTATGGAGCGGAGAGGAGCCTGCTCCTCTCCGTCTCGCCATTCCCAGCGGTGGCCGCGAGGCGGCCAAGCACTTCGAGCAGGTGGTGCGGGGCACGGAGTGCATGCACCGGCACCAGTGCATACACAGGGATCTGAAGTTGGAGAACGTGTTGTTCACCTCGGTCACTCCACTCTCTGATGATTTTCCTCGCCGTAGTCGTCAACGACCTCGCCCTTTGTGCGGTCATGACTTCACAGCATATTGCACTGCAGTCCGGAAATTAGGGCAAGCGTGCTGAACGAGCCACCCACTAATTTGCCTGGCGAAGGACCCAACCATATGCAGTTGTGAGTACCGCAGCTGTGGGTAGCATCTTCGGTGGAGCTCCCTATGGACCACGAAACGCTGCATTGGACGGGGGAGACGCCTGTGGACACCGCCACTGGGGCCTTAGGTGGAGCTCCCTATAGGGGGAAGCGCTGTACTGATTTGGGGAGACGCATGTGAACGGGTTCACTGAGGCCTTCGGTGGTACTCGAAATGGGGCTACGAAAGGTTGTATTGGGTGGAGGAAACGCATGTGGACGGTTCCACTGTGGCTTTCGGTGGAGCACCCTATGGGGCCACGAAGCGTTGTACTGGGGCGAAATGCATGTGGACTTTGCTGCCGGGGCCGTCGGTGGAGGTCCCTACGGTGCCACGAAACGCTGCACTGGGTGGGGGAGACGCATGTGGACAGCGCCATTGAGGCCTCCAGTGGAGCTCCTCCCTATGGAACCACGAAGCGCCGTGCTGGGCAGGGGAGACGCCTGTGAACGAATCCATTGGGGAGCTCTGTGGAGCTCCCTATGGGGCCACGAAGCGTTGTATTGGGCGGGGGATACGCATGCGAGTGCAGCGACTGGGCTCTTCGGTGGAGCTCCCGATGGGGCCACGAGACGCCGTGCTGGGTGGGGGAGACGCATGTGGACACTGGGGCCACAAAACGCCGTGCTGGGTGAGACGCATGTGGACACCGGCACTGGGGCCTTGGGTGGAGCTCCCTATGGGGCCACGAAACGCCGCGCTGGGTGGGGGAGACGCATGTGGGCACCGCCACTGGGGCCTTGGGTGAACCTCCCGATGGGGCCACGAAACGCCGTGCTGGGTAGGGGAGACGCATGTGGACACCGCCACTGGGGCCTTGGGTGGAGCTCCCTTCGGGGCCACGAAACGCCGTGCTGGGTGGGGAAGACGCATGTGGACACCGCCACTGGGGCCTCGGGTGGATCTCCCTATGGGGCCACGAAACGCCGTGCTGGGTGGGGGAGACGTATGTGGACACCGCCACTGGGGCCTTGGGTGGAGCTCCCTTTGGGGCCACGAAACGCCGTGCTGGGTGGGGGAGACGTATGCTGACACCGCGCACTGGGGTCTTGGGTGGACCTCCCTATGGGGCCACGAAACGCCGTGCTGGGTAGGGGAGACGCATGTGGACATCGCCACTGGGGCCTTGGGTGGACCTCCCTATGATGACTTTGATGATAATAATGACGACGACGACGAGGACATGCACAAGGATGGGAGGAGGGAGGAGGGGGAGGAGGAAGGAAGGAAGGAAGGGAGGAGAGAGGGAAGGAGGGAGGGAAGGAACTCGGGGACCGTCTCTTCAAAACGAGGACCCAACACCACAAGATGGTTGGGAAATACGCCTACCGATACGCCGATCGGCGAAGTGTCCAGGCACGAAGAGGCAACTCGTGCGAGGTCATGAACAGACGAGTTTGCAAGATCACAAGCACGCGGTAATCATATTTCGATGACAAGGTAACCCAACAGTTTGGCAACCGATTGAGCAAGCAGAAAGTATGAGCAGAGAGGGGGATAACTGCTCCAAGGGGCACCAAGCCAGGCAATAAGAAAGGCCATGGGAAACTTGGCTTGTCAGGTTGCCTGCCAAGGGTAAATCGCTCTTACCATCGACTATCACTGTCTCCCTCGTCATTGTCGCCCTCTTCTGCCTCTGAGCCTCGCTGCCCGGCAGCATTGGTCCACCAATACATCTGGGCCGGTATCAATCACCCATTATTCGGATGGCATGGTTTCTGTGGTATTCAGTTTCGTCTTCGCGCACGTCGGCGATCGTCGTAAAATCGTCGTTGCAATTGTCACCAGAGTTGTCACCCATCTTTGGGAAAACGTGGTCCCTAAGTCGGCCTCCGCGAGTGGAATCGTCGTTAGTTGTTTCGTTGTTGGAAATTGTGGCGTCCTATCTAAGCTGAAAGCTTCAAAAGGGGGGTATCACTAGACCTGGACGCTTCGCACATCTCCTGCAGGTAATACATAACCGAATTATAGGCGAGTTGCGTTGATCAGGGAAGTGGAGCATACACATAGCGAAAAATGAGAGGAGATACCCGTCAAACCGAAGTTGGTGTCAGCCCAGGCCGCCTCCCACAGGGCTAAGGTTGGACTTCAGGGAGCCTCTTGGAGGCCGCTTGGATCAATATTGATGTTATCCTGGGAACTTGTCAGAGGCCGTTCAGGCCTTATCGGAGCCATTCTGGAGGGTAGCGACTAAAATTAGCTTTGTGAACGACCCAACCATATGCAGTTGTGAATACCGCAGTTTGTCGGTATCGTCTCCGGTGGAGCCCCCGCATAGGCCCACGAAACGTTGCACCGGGCGGGGCAGACGCATGCGGACTGCGCCATTGTTACCCTCGCTGGAGCTCCCTATGGGGCCACGGAACGTTGTACTCGGTGGGGGAGACGCATGCGGGCTGCGACATTGGGACCTTCGATGGAGCCCCCTCATGGGGCCACGAAAGCTGCACTCGGTGGGGGAGGCGCATGCGGGCTACGCCCCTGGGGCCGTCGGTGGAGGTCCCTACGTGGCCACGAAACGTTGTACTGGGTAGGGGAGACGCATGCGGGCTGCGCCACTGGGACCTTTGGTGGAGCTCCCTATGGGGCCACGAAACGTTGTACTGGGTGGGGGAGACGCATGCGGGCTGCGCCACTGGGACCTTCGGTGGAGCTCCTTGTGGGGCCACGACGCGTTGTACTGGGTGGGGGAAGACGCATGCGGGCTGCGCCTTTGGGACCGCCGGTGGAGGTCCCTACGGGGCCACGAAACGTTGTACTGTGTGGGGGAGACGCATGCAGGCTGCGCCACTGGGACCTTATGTGGAGCTCCCTATGGGGCCACGAAACGCCGTACTGGGTGGGGGAGGCGTATGCGGGTCGCGCCACTGGGACCTTCGGTGGAGCTCTTGATGGCCCACGAAACGTTGTACTTGGTAGGGGGGACGCATGCGGGCTGCGCCACTGGAACCTTCGGCGGAGCTCTTCATGTGGCCACGAAACGTTGTACTGGATAGGGGAGACGCGTGCGGGCTGCGCCTTTGGGACCGTCGGTGAAGCTCCCTACGGGGCAACGAAACGCTGTACTGGGCGAGGGGGACGCATGCAGGCTGCGCCACTGGGACCTTTGGTGGAGCTCCCTATGGGGCCACGAAACGTTGTACTGGGTGGGGGAGGCGGATGCGGGCTGCGCCACTGGGACCTTCGGTGGAGCCCCCTCATGGGGCCATGAAACGTTGTACTGGGTGGGGGAGACGCATGCGGGCTGCGCCACTGTGACCTGTGGTCCAGCCCCCTTATGGGCCACGAAACGTTATAGTGTGTGAGGGAGACGCATGCGGGCTGCGCCACTGGGACCTGTGGTGGAGCTCCCTATGGGGCCACTAAACGCAGTGCTGGGTGGGGGAGATGCATGCGGGCTGCGCCATTGGAACATCCGGTGGAGCTCCATGTGGGGCCACGAAACGCTGTACTGGGTGGGGGAGACGCATGCGGGCTGCGCCACTGGAACTTTCGGTGGAGCCACCTATGGGGCCACGAAACGATGTACTGGGTGGGGGGGACGCATGCGGGCTGCGCCACTGGGACCATCGGTGGAACTACTTATGGGGACACGAAACGTTGTACAGGGAGGGACAGACGCATGCGGGCTGCGCCATTGTGAGCTTAGGTGGAGCCCCCTTATGGGGCCACGAAACGTTGTACTGGGTGGGGGAGGCGCATGCGGGCTGCACCATTCGAACCTTCTGGAGCTCCCTCTGGGGCCACGAAACGCTGTATTGGCTGCGGGAGACGCATGCGAGCCACTGTGACCTTCGGTGGAGCCCCCTCATGGGGCAACGAAACGCCGCATTGGGTGAGGAGAGAGGCTTGCGGGCTGCACCACTGGGACCTGTGGTGGAGCTCCCTATGGGGCCACGAAACGCTGCCTTCGGCGTGGGAGCCGCATGCGGGCTGCGCCACTGTGACCTTCGGTGGAGCTCCTTGTGTGGCCACGAGACGCTTTACTTGGTGCGGGAGACGCATGCTGACTGCGCCACTGAGGTAGCTCCCCATGGGGCCACGCAACGCTGTATTGGGTGTGGAAGACGCATGCGGGCTGCGCCACTGGAACCTTCGGCGGAGCTCTTCATGTGGCCACGAAGCGCTGTACTAGGCGTGGGAGGCGCGCATGCGGGCTGTGCCACTGGAACCTTTTTTTTGTGGAGCTACCTACGGGGCCACGAAACGTGGTGCTGGGTGGGGGAGACGCATGCGGGCTGCGCCACTGGGACCTTTTGGTGGAGCTCCCTATGGGGCCACGAAACGCTGCACTGGGTGGGGGGACGCATGCGGGATGAAACACTGGAGCCTTCCGTGGAGCTCCCTATGGGGCCACGAAACGCCGCACTGGGTGGGGGAAGACGCATGCGGGCTGCGCCACTGGGACCTTCGGTGGAGCTACCCATGGGGCCCCGAAACGCTGTACTGGGTGGGGGGGACGCATGCCGGCTGCGCCACTGGGACCTTTGGTGGAGCTACCTATGGGGCCACGAAACGCTGTACAGGGTGTGGGAGACGCATGCGGGCTGCGCCACTGAGACCCTCGGTGGAGCTACATATGGAGCCACGAAACGCTGTACTGGGTTGAGGAGACGCATGCGGGCTGCGCCACTCGGACCTTCGGTGGAGCCACCTCATGGGGCCATGAAACGTTGTACTGGGTGGGGGAGACGCATGCGGGCTGCGCCACTGTGACCTGTGGTGGAGCCCCCTTATGGGCCACGAAACGTTATAGTGTGTGAGGGAGACGCATGCGGGCTGCGCCACTGGGACCTTCGGTGGAGCTCCATATGGGGCCACGAAACGCTGTACTGGGTGGGGGAGACGCATGTGCGCCACTGGGACCTTCGGTGGAGCGCCCTCATAGGGCCACAAATCGTTGTACTGGGTGGGAGAGACGCATGTGCGCCACTGGGACCTTCGGTGGAGCCCCCTCATGGGGCCACGAATCGCAGCATTGGGTGAGGGGAGACGCATGCGGGCTGCGCCACTGGGACCTTCGGTGGAGCTCCCTATGGGGCCACGAAACGCTGCACCCGGCGTGGGAGACGCATGCGGGCTGCGCCATTGTGACCTTCGGTGGGGCTCCTTCTGTGGCCACGAAACGCTACACCGGGTGCGGGAGACGCATGCGGACTGCGCTATTGAGATTTTGTGTGAAGCTCCCCATAGGGCCACGCAACGCTGTATTGGGTGTGGGAGACGCATGCGGGCTGCGCCTCTGGGACCTTAGGTGGAGCTCCCTATGGGGCCACGAAGCGCTGCACTGGGAGCAGGAGACGCATGCGGGCTGCGCCACTGGGACCTTCGGTGGAGCCCCCGATGGGGCCACGAAACGTTGCACTGGGTGGGAGAGGCACGCGAACTGCAGAGGAGGGAGGGGGAGGAGGAGGAGGAAAGGAGGAGAGGAGAGGAGAGGAGGAGAGGAGGGGGCAGAGGCAGGAATGGGAGGAGGGCGGAGGGGGTAGGAGGAGGAGGAGGAGGAGGAGGAGGAGGAGGAGGAAGGAACGCGGGGCGCTGTCTTTTCAAAACGAGGGCCCAACACCAGAGGATGGTTAGGAATAATACAGCAGCATTCAGCACCCCCGTTTGGAAAGCACAAGCAAATCGCATATTGCGGCATTCTGGGAGTTCTCTTGGAGTGCTCTTGGCGCCTTGCAGGGCGTATTGTGGCCCATTTCGGCCCGTCTTGGGGCTCTCTTGCCCGATCTCGGGGCCATCCTGAGGCCCACCAGAAGCGAGAATGCGAGAATGCAATAGGCGTAGATTAGATGCATGTGCGTGAATGATTTGGACGGTCTGGGGGGCATCATGTGGCCATGTCTTGCCATCCTGGGCAAAGTTCTCTTATCTCACGTGATCTCGGGGGCCATATCGGGTTATCTGGAACCCTCTTCAAACAATCGGCCACAGAGGGCCCTCCGACACCTCAAACCCCTTTTTCCCATCCAGACCTCAGTCATGGGACGGAATTCCCTTTGACAGAACAAGTCAACCCATCGAGTCCCCCCCCAGAACCCGCAGCACCAGCGTGCCATGGCCTCCTAGATGGACATGATGCCCCCAAGGCAGCCCCAAGAGAACCTCCAAGACGGCCCAAGACGTCCCCGAGTGGACCCATGAGGCTCCGATACGAAGAGGCAAAGAGCATCGGAAACCCTTGGAGCCATGTTGACTTCCACAGTCTCGCCTTTCTCCGGCTTCACAACACCCTATATCGCCCCAAGACGACTGAATCATGATCTCGTCCCAGGACGGCCCAAAAGAGCACCAAGAGGGCCCCCAGACGGCCTTCGAGAGCCCCAGGACGACCCGGAATGGTCACTGGTCACAAGAGGGGCCAAGGACGGCTTTCGGCATAGGCCGTTGTGCCACTGGGGAGGTGAGGCGGCGACTCATCATATGTGCGTGGCCCCTGGACTCCGAAGCCTCCCGAGACCCCTACTGGCTTATACATATAACAAACAACAACAACAACAACAACAACAACAACAACAACAACAACAACAACAACAACAACAACAACAACAACAACAACAACAACAAGAACAAGAACAAGAACAAGAACAAGAACAAGAACAACAACAAGAACAACAACAACAACAACAACAACAACAACAACAACAACAACAACCACAGCAACAGCAACAGCAACAGCAACAGCAACAACAGCAATAACAGCAATAACAACAACAACAACAACAACAACAACAAAAAAAACAACAACAACGACGACGACGACGACGACGACGACGACGACAACAACCAAACGCGTCAAAATCTGGACTTGGCCACCAACGGCACCAGACGTGCGCCATTGCATGCTCCAGAATGACCCCAGTGGGCTAGCTCCAAGACCGTCCCAAAATTGAGGCCCCTCGCGGCTGGCCAGAAGCGGCTTTCGCGCCACGTCCGCAGCTGCGTTTTTGTGCGAGCCCTCTCTTCGCGTTGCTGGGCGAGGGGAGGAGTCTTGCGACGTGGATTCCCCCTTCCTTCAGAAGAGAAAAATGTACCCATACCTCTACGCTTCCCTCGTTTTCCCCTGTCTGGGCCTCCTGGGAGGCCCTCGTCGCCACCGCTGAATTCGCTTCGAAATCCTGGTCAGAACACACCCCAGGAGAGGTCTGGGGGAGTAGCGGTATCGGTACCTTTTGGTTTCCCTATTTCTGGAACGGGTCGACGGGTCGAGCCCCCCGGCACCACGAGACGAGCGTGTGCTGGGTCCCCGTCTTGGCCTCAGCTGGTCTCCGGGACGGTCCCCGAGGGCCTCCAAGGCAGCCAAGATGGCCCTAGATGGTTTCATAGACGGCCAAGACTGCATCCCAGATGGCGACGCTGGCCCAATATAGCTTCCAAGTCAACCCAAGCTGACCCTAAGACCGCCCTCGAGGCCCCCAGGACACCCCAAAACGGCCACTAGAGGGCCTACAAGAGGCCCCTCAGAAGTAAAGATGTTCGAAAATTGCCAGGTTCAATGATTGTAATGGCCTCCGGCCAGTGCCGCCGATCCGAGGGGCTCCGGAGTCGGTGATCTTCGCGGCTCTGTGGCCTCCTCCCTCCTCGATTCTTTCGGTCCTCTTTCTTCTCCCTAGTTCTCGTTATCCTCTGCCCGCTGATCCCTTTGCGTCGAGTGCTCGCTCCCCTCTCCGTCCTCGCTCGTCCTCGTTCCCGCTGGGGGGGTGCCTGGAGAGGTCCCGGGGGGAGTCCGGGGAGGGTTCCGAGGGGAGGGTCTTGGGGGCGGCAGCGGCTAGATCTGAGGGGGTCCCTAGGACCCCCCGAAATATTTTGGGAATGCGCAAATCATGAAGAAAACGCCAGATGAGGGACCGCCCACCCCCCCCTTTCCCGGACCCCCGAAACATGCTGGGGATGCGCAAGTCAGTAAGAAAACACCAGATGGGGGACCGCCCCCCCCCCCTCCCCCCCTTCCCCGGCAGAGCCACCCCGGCGACCCCCCCAAGCAGAGCTGAAGCCCTTGCTTAGGCTCAGAGCTGAAGCTCTTGCTGAGGCTCCTTGTAGTGCACACGCCGGATCGGCGGATTTCCGCAAAGTCGCTTTCTCAGTCTCCAAAACATCGCAGACGGCCCCACAGATCGCAAGACCGCCCCAAGATTGCCGAAAAGAGCCCCAAGTGGTTCCTAAGACGGCCCAAGAGATTCTTAAGCGGTCCCAATACGGCCCCGAGCCCGCACGGTTCTAAGCCCTACCAAATCGCGATCTTGTCGCCAGCCTTTTCCGTAGTTGGCACTAAGATGGCCCCGACGACCCCTGAAGGATCCCCCAAAGGCCACAAAGACTAGTTTTGGGAGCGTTGCTGGCTCCGATTCGATTCTGAGCTGGTCAATTTGGGATGCCCTTGTTGAGGCTACCTTCTGCCCAGAGATCAAAAACGAATCCATCGCTTGGAGCCGAAAAATCGGCAACTCATCCTATCCGCAACCACATGCGCACGCGTCGTTGCGCGAGCGACGCCGCGTAAACACGTGCGCATACGCGCGAACCACCATATTCGCGTGGCTAGGCGGTGGGGGAGTCGTGCGGCGTGGGAGGGGGGGCAGTTTCCCCGTAGGTTTTATGCTCAACCATCGTGTGGTCTTGGGTCCTCATCCTTTCGCTTCACGTCCAAACCATCCTGTGCCGTTGGATCCTCGTTTTGAAGAGAGAGAGAGAGAGAGAGAGAGAGAGAGAGAGAGCGCCCTTCGTCCCACCTCCTTCATCCCGCCTCCTCCCCACTCCCATCCCTGCCTCGGCCCTGCATATGTCAACCATTGTGGCACACCCCTCACACGCTTCGTGGCCCATAGGGACCTCCACCGAGTGCCTACGTGGCGCAATTCGCATGTGGGCGTCACGCCCGTTTCGGCACCCCCCTCACACGTCTCGTGGCCCCAGAAGGAGCTCCACCTAAGGCCCCAGTGGCTCACTGCGCATGTGGGCGTCAACCCCTTTCGGCACACCCCTCACACGGTTCGTAGCCCCATCGAGTGCCTCCGTATCGCAGCTCGCATGTGGGCGTCGCGCCCGTTTCGGCACATTCTTCACACGGTTCGTAGCCCCATAGGGAGCTCCACCTAAGGCCCCCATGCCGCAGTTCGCATATGGGCGTCGCTATTGTTTCGGCACACCCCTCACACGTTGTGTGGCCTCATAGTGACCTCCACACAAGGCCTTGGTGGCGCAGTTCGCATGTGGGCGTCACCCCCGTTCAGGCACGCCCCTCACACGCTTCGTGGCCCATGGAGAGTTCCACCTAAGGCCCTAGTGGCACAGTTCTCATGTGGGCGTCACATTTGTTCTGGCACACGTTTTGTGGCCCCATAGAGAGCTCTTCCTCAGGACCCAGCGGCGCAGTTCGCATGTGGGCGTCACTCCCGTTTCGGCACCCCCCTCACACGGTTCGTAGCCCCACAGGGAGCTACGCCGAGTGCCTCTTTGGCGCAGTTCGCATGTGGGCGTCACGTCTATTTCGGCACACTCCTCACACGCTTCGTGACCCCAAAGGGAGCTCCACCGAGTGCCTACTTCGCATGAGGGCGTCACCGCAGTTTGCATATGGGCGTCACCCCTGTTTCGCACGAACGTGTGGCCTCATAGTGATTTCCACACAAGGCCTGGGTGGCACAGTTCGCATGTGGGCGTCACGCCCGTTTCGGCACACCCCTCACACTCGCCGTGGCCCCATAAAGAGCTCCACCTAAGGCCCCGGTGGCAAAGTTTTCATGTGGGCGTCACATCCGCTCGGGCACATCCCTCACCAACGGACCCAGTGGCACAGTTCGCATCTGGACGTCACGCCCGTTTCGGCACACCCCTCACACGGTTCGTAGCCCCACAGGGAGCTCCACCGAGTGCTTTTGTGGCGCAGTTCGCATGTGGGCGTCACGCCGATTTCGGCACTCCTCACACGCTTCGTGACCCCATAGGGAGCTCCACCGAGTGCCTACTTCGCATGAGGGCGTCATCCCCTTTCGGCACACCCTTCACACGTTGTGTGGCCCAATAGGGAGCTCCACCGAGAACCTCCGTGGCGCAGTTCGCATGTGGGCGTCACGCCCGTTTCGGCACACACACACACACACACACACACACACCTCACACGTTTCGTGGCCCCATGGGGAGCTCCACCGAGTACCTCTGTGGCGCAGTTCGCATGTGGGCGTCACTCCCGTTCCGGCACACCCCTCAATGCTTCGTGACTCCATAGAGAGTTCCACCTAAGGCTCCAGTGGCAAAGTTCCCATATGGGCGTCACCCTCGTTTCGGCACACCTCTCACACGTTTCGTGGCCCCATAGAGAGCTCCAGTTCTCATATCGACGTCACCCCCGTTTCGGCACACCACTCACACGTTTCGTGGCCCCTTAAAGAGCTCCACCTACGGCTCCAGAGGCACAGTTCTCATGTGGGCGTCACGCCCGTTTCGGCACGCCCCTCACCCGTTTCGTGGCCCCATCGCCATCGAAGGCCCCCGTGGCGCACTTCGCATATGGGCGTCACCCCCTTTCGGCACACCACTCACACGTTGTGTGGCCCCATATGGGAGCTCAACCGAGTGCCTCCGAGGCGCAGTTCGCATGTGGGCGTCACGCTTGTTTCGGCACACCCCTCATACGTTTCGTGGCCCAATGGGGAGCTCCACCGAGTGCCTACGTGACGCAGTCCGCATGTGGGCGTCACGCCCGTTTCTGCGCACCCCTCACACGCTTCGTGGCCCCATAGGGAGCTCCATCGGGGGCGCACTTCGCATATGGGCGTCGCGCCCGTTTCGGCACACCCCTCACACGTTTCGTCGCCCCATAAGGAGTTCCAACAAAGGCCCCCGTGGCGCAGTTCGCATGTGGGCGTCACTCCCGTTTCGGCACACCCCTCACACGTTCCGTGGCCCCATAGGGAGCTCCACCTAAGGCCCCTGTGGCGCACTTCGCATATGGGCGTAGTCCCTGCCTGGTTCGGCACACCCCTCACACGTTTCGTGGCCCCATAGGGAGCTCCACCGAGTGCCTACGTGGCGCCGTTTGCATGCGGTTTCCCACCCATTTCGGCACACCCTTCACACGTTTCGTGGCCCCGTAGAGAGCCCCACCGAGCGCATCCGTGGCGCAGTTCGTATGTGGTTCCCCACCCATGTCTGCACACCACTCACACGCTTCGTGGCCCCATAAAGAGCTCTACCGAGTGCATCCGTGGCGCAGTTCGCATGCGGTTCCCCACCCATTTCGGCACACCCTTCACACTCGTCGTGGCCCCATAAGGAGCTCCACTGGAAGCGATGGCCACAACGAAGTATTCACCACTGCATATGGTTGGGTCCTTCGTCTGGATAATGTTGGGGGAGCCTGTATTCTAAATTCCCCACGCCCATAGGGCTGCTGGTATTCTGAATGCTTCACGGATGACCCCCCGCCCCACCCAACCCATCCAGAAAACGTTCCCAGTCGAGTTGTCGTGAGAATGTGAGTGGAGGAGTAAGTGGAGGAGTATCAATGAGACAAGAAGGTAAACAACAGTCAGACCGAAGCTGGGAGCAGCCCATGCAGCTCACAACAATGGCCAACGCGGGGTCCTTGGAGGCCTCTCGGAGCCGTGCTGGGATCGGAAGCGAAGAGACTACATTTCCAAATTCACTCAAGACGTACAGGTGTTAAACGATGCGTGTCTCTTGGGAGCATCCACGACGGCTTCGTAGCCACCTTGAGCTGTCTTGGGACCTGTGTGACCAACTTGAACCGCCCAGCGCAATCTCGGAGCCCATCTGCCGTTGTTCGGAGTAATCTGGGATCATCTTGAACCAGAAGGTTTTGGGTCGCTCGTGGAGGTGGCGTTCTGCCATAATTCGGACCGCGCACATGCCGTTCCGAGCAAACCCAGCGACCAGCAGTCCGGCAGCCTTCCAGAGACAAGCCCGAGGATATGGCGTTGGTTGCTCGTTGCCCCGCCTTTGAGTCGATCCAGAGCGTGGGTTGCGCCACCCGGCTCCAGAGACCGTGCTGAGCGCGAGGCGTTCTCATTGAGCTGACGTGGGGCGAGGCAGGCCACAGCCCCTTCGCGGCCAGCTTGGAAAGCTTCGAAGAATGCGTATTCGACCAGCCGTTTGCTCCACAGCGTCCGTTGCATTGGATTGACTTGGCATCAGACTTGC
Source organism: Prorocentrum cordatum (assembly GCA_963575745.1). Classification (NCBI taxonomy): domain Eukaryota; class Dinophyceae; order Prorocentrales; family Prorocentraceae; genus Prorocentrum; species Prorocentrum cordatum. The sequence goes on along the minus strand of CAUYUJ010016875.1, from coordinate 190,346 downwards.
GGCAGCTGGAACGATGCGCTTCCCATATCTAATTCGGCATGTAATGAGCTTGGCATGGTGCTAGTTGCACAGAGAGATCGAAAAACGAGGCAGGCATGCCTGGCCTCCTCAGACTCATGGACCCATTCACAAACCATACGTTCAAAATCAGTGATTCAGCCCATGCCATGTATCGCCGCACGTATGGTACTCAAAAGCCTTGCTGTCAAAGTTCAAAGGTCAATACATTGGTGATTGTGTTGATGGTTGTGCCCCCCTTGGTTGTTTCAACCCTCCCCCCCTGGTTGTGTTCCCCCTCCCCCGACATCCCCCTGCCTCATTCGGCCCAGGGTCCCTGCCCTGCCGCCACAGCTGCCCCCGCATCAGCCTGGCCGCTGCCCCCGCCCCCCCCCCCCTGCCCGGTACAGGCGGGGGTGGTAAAGATATGCGACTTCGGCTGGAGCACGCAGGCGCTCCTGTCGCCCTGGCTTGCCCACTCACACGTGCGGCCGCTGCTGCTCTAGGGCAATCTGACGCGTCGTTGAAGAGTGGCGCACTTGGGAGGGAAGGAGGGAAAGACGCTCTCGCTGGGCGCGCGGGCCCGTAGACCGTCAATTTGAGGCTGCCCATGAGCCCACCATCAGGGAGACAAGCCACGATGGCGGCAGATCCAGTCAAAGGTGGTTACCTATCTTCGCATGCCAAGGGCGCTCAAGACTCCCATGGCAAGGGCAACTGGGTGCCAAACTACTTAGGTTGGAGTTTACTCATCTGTGCTTGGTCTGTCAAAGCCGAAGGCCCCCCTCTGTGATTCAACACGCCGCTCAATTGCCCAGCATATTTGACCCGTGTTGTGGATACGTATTTGCGGTGAGATCGAAGCACATCATGCGTTCCCAATTATAATACACAAGGTGGTTGGAAGATCCGATTCGGGAGAACAGGGACATTGTGGCCAAGCCGTCAGCAGATGCTGTTGTTTATTTATGTTTCTCTGTCGATCTATATATATGTATTAAAATAAATAAATAAATAAATAAACACCGGTAATACAATATATGCATGTGTATACCGATCAATCGATATATACAAATATATGTGTGTGTTTATATATGTGAATACATATATATATGTGTATTCACATATGAATGTACATATGTAGTTGTATGTATATATAACTTTGTATCTATACATATAAATGTATACCTCCATAAAAAATGGTATTCCTCTAAGTCTCTCTCTCTCTCTCTTTCTCTCTCTCTCTCTATCTATATCTCTCTCTCTCTCTCTCTCGCTCTCTCCCTTTACATATGGCGCCATCCATTTGGTTCGCGTCACAAGGGCTCTGTATCGGAGCAGCGGTCATGGCCAACACGGGGTTACAGCCCCTCTTGGTCACGGGGCCAGCACGGGGTCACACCAGCTCGATTGGGTTCTCGAGGGCTTCCCCCGAGGGCTCTCGAGAGGGGTCACATAACATGACCGCCAACTCGGGTGTATGATTGCCGCAAGTTGGCAACGCTACACAATGGACGTGGCCACACAGATATCTCTATGATACCGGAGACAAACCCGAATCAAAGTCTTTTTAGGCCTATACGGCCATAGGGCGGTGGGGCTATGGAACCATAGGGCTATGGAACTATAGGGCTATAGGTCTATATGGCTACAGGGCTATAAGGCTATAGGGCTATAGGGCTGTAGGGCTATAGGGCTATAAAACTATGGGGCTATAAAGCTAGAGGGCCATAGGGCTATGAGTCCATAGGGCTATGGGGCTATAAGGCTAGAGGACCATAGGGCTACAGGGCTGTGGGGATATAGGGCTATGGAGATCGAAACACATCCTGCGCTCCCAATTCTAATCCACAAGGTGGTTGGAAGATCCAACTCGGAAGAACTGGGGCACTGTGGCCAAGCCGTCAGCAGATGTTGTTGTTTATCTCTGCTTTTCTCTCGACCTATATATATATATAACTATACATAAGTATGATTATGTCTATCGATCCATCGATATGTATATAAATATATGTTTATACATATGTCCGTATATATATCTATATGTATACATATGTGTATATGTATGTGTGTATGTGTATGTATTTCTAACTCTGGTATGTATATTTGTATATGTGAATATATTTATTTCTCTAACTGTATCTCTCTCTCTCTCGCTCTCTCTCTTTCTCTCTCTGTCTCTCTCTCTCTCTCTGTCTCTCTCTCTCTATCTCTCTTTACATATGGCGCCATCCATTTGGTTCGCGTCACAAGGGCTCTGTATCGGAGCAGCGGTCATGGCCAACACGGGGTCACAGCCCCTCTTGGTCACGGGACCAGCATGGGGCAACACCAGCTCGATTGGGTTCTCGAGGGCTCCCCCCGAGGGCTCTCGAGAGGGGGGTCACATAACATGGCCGCCAACACGGGTGTATGATTGCCACAAGTTGGCAACGCTACACAATGGACGTGGCCACACATATATCTTGACAATACCGGAAACAAACCCCAATCAAAGTTTTTCAGGCTTATACGGCCATAGGGCGATGAGGCTATGGGGCTATAGGGCTATGGAACTATAGGGCTATAGGTCTATATGGCTATAGGGCTACTAGGCTACAGGGCCATAAGTTTATAGGGTTGTAGGGCTGTAGGGCTATGAGGCTATGGGGCTATAAAGGTATGGGGCTATGAGGCTATGGGGCGATAGGGCTATAGGGCTATAGGACCACAGGGCTATAGGGCTATGGGGATATAGTACTCTGGGGCTATAGGGCAATAGGGCTATAGGGCCCTAAGGTTACAAGGCTATAGGGATGTAGAGCTATAGGGCTATAGGGCGATAAGGGTATTGGGCTACAGGGCTGTAGGGCTATGGAGCTATAGGGCTATTGGGCTATGGGGCTATAGGGCTACAGGGCTACAGGGCTATAGGGCTATAGCGCTATAGGGCTATAGGGCTACAGGGCTGTAGGGCTATAGAGTTGTAGGGCTCTAAGGCTTTAGGGCTAATGGACTATTGGGCCATAAGTCTATAATGCTATTGGGATGTAGGGCTATGGGGCTATAGGGCTATAAGGCTAGACGTTTATAGGGGTATAGGGTTGTGAGGCATCTGGTTACCTGGGCACCCGGGCACCATGGCACCCGGGCATTTGGGTGGGCCGCGGAAATCCGTGACACACCTCACCTAACCATATGAATCCGAAAGGACCCCTACAGAAGCAAGCTCTGAGTGGGGAAAATTTTAAATATGTGTATATATGGACGCGGCCACATATATCTCTTTATGATACCGGAGAAAAGCCCAATCAAAGTCTGTTTATGGATTGTACGGTTATAGGCCTATAGGGCGATCTGTCTATGGGGCTATAGGGCTATTGAACTATAGGGCTAGAGGGCAATGGGGCTATAAGTCTGTAGGGCTATAGGTCCATAGGGCCATAGGGCTGTAGGGCTATAGGGCTATAGGGCCGTAGGGCTATAGGGCTATGGGGCTATAGGGCTACAGGGCCATAGGACTATGAGTATGCAGGGCTGGGGGGCCATAGGGCTATGGGACCATAGGGCTATAGGGGTGTAGGGCTATAGGGCTATTGGCGTATAGAGCTATGGGGCTATAGGGCCATAGGGCTATAAGGTAAAAGGCTATAGGGCGATAGGGTTATTGGGCTATAGGGGTATAGGGCTATTTGGCTATTTGGCTATTCGGCTTTAGGGCAATAGGGCTACAGGGCGATAGGGTTATAGAGCTGTAGGGCTCTAAGGCTGTAGGGCTATTGGGCAATAGGGCTATTGGGCTATGGGGCTTTGGGGCTATAGGGCTATAAGGCTATAGGGCTATAGGGCTACAGGGCTTTGGGGCTATAGGGCTATAAGGGTATAAGGCTAGTTGCCTCTAGAGGGCGATAGGGCTATGGGGGTATGGGGCTATTTGGCTATTGGGCTATTGGGCTATAGGGCTATACGGCTACAGGGCTATAGGGCTATAGAGCTATAGGGCTCTCAGGCTAGAGGGCTATAGGGGTATAAGGGTATGTGGCTATGTGGTTATAAGACTATAAGACTATAAGGTTATAGGGCTGTAGGGCTATAAGGCACCTGGGCACCCAGGCACCCGGGCACCTGGGCACCCGGGCATCTGGACAGCCGGGCACCCGGGCACCCAGGCGGGCCGCAGAAATCGGCGGCAAAGTTCACCTAAGCATATGAATCCGCTAGGACCCCAACAGAGGCAAGCTCTGGATATATATATATATATATATATCGGAGTAGGCCGGGGGGTGGGGGTGACTTTTAAGACTATGTGACGTGCGCTGCTTTCTCGCGCCGCGACTGTTTTGTTCGTTGTGGTTCCCTCTTATTGTTATTGTTTGCCCCTTTTCTTGTTCTTACCGTGTTACTGGGTGTTCGTTCTCTCTCTCTCTCTCTCTCTCTCTCTCTTTGTCTCTTTATTTTTCTCTCTCTCTCTCTCTCTCTCTCACGCCGAGTTCAATAAGAACCCCCATACGTCGGACATCAGCACGTTCGTCAACATTTGCTCCAGCATCGACGCCGCCATCTATACCATCATCTACAGCATCCTCATCATAGGTTGTGGGGCGTTCCGTTGCTGTTCCTGTTGTACCCATTGCTATTGCATCATTGTTGTTGCTTCTTACTGCAGGGATGGCAATGAGGAAGGAGAATGAGTGATGTCGCAGGCTGAGGACCAGCCATCTTGAGGAAGTCGAAGAGCGGGGGGGAGGAACATCACTCGCTTTTTCTCTCTCTCTCTCTCTCTCCACCCACATGCGACGCGAGCCGCGGCGGTCAGAGATTGAGCAAAGGAAAGAATGGAGTATGAGGCCATTGAATGAATGAATGGATGGATGGGTGAATGACTGAATGAGTGGATGGATGAATGAACAAATGAATGAATGCATGAATGAATTAATGAATGAGTGAGTGAATGAATGAATGAATTCATGGATGAATGAATGTTTTGTGGCAGGTCTGGATGTAGCGCTGATATGACATTGTCTACCCGCCCGCGGTTTGGACGCGCGTCGCGCCGAGCGCCCAAGCCGCAGGCGGCGCCCCAGGATTGGAACGCGCTCGAAAGGATCACCTCTTCTCGGCCCGCCCATGGGTTGGACTCAACACTTCAGAGAGAACGCGGACCATCCATGGTTTATCCGCCAATGGGTTGGACACGCTTCGCGCCAAGCGCCCAACCCGTGGGCGGCGCCCCAAGAGTGGAGCGCGCTCGAAACGATCACTTCTTATCAGCCCGCCCATGGTCTGGACTCAATACCTCAGACAGAACGCTGACCCTTCATTTCCCATCCGCCCACGGGTTGGACACGCGTCGCGCCAGGCGCCCAACCCGCGGGCGGCGCCCCAGGAATGGAACGCGCTCGAAACGATCACCTCTTCTCAGCCCGCCCATGGGTTGGACTCAACACCTCAGAGAGAAAGCTGGTCATCCTTTGCTCTATCCGCCCATGGGCCGGACACGCGTCGCGACAAGCGACCAACCCGTGGGCGGCGCCCCAGGGGCGGAAAGCGCTCGAAACGATCACCTCTTCTCGGCCCGCCCATGGGTTGGAATCAGCACCGCGGAACACCCTGATCGCCCATATCCTATCCGCCCATGGGTTGGACACGCGTCGCGACAAGCGCCCAACCCGTGGGCGGGCAATGCGATTCCAACGCAATGCGATTGTATGCAACGCAATGCGATTGCAACGCAATGCAATGAGATTGCAACGCAATGCGATTGCAATGCATTTCGATGGGAGGTGGGAAGGAAGGAGGAGGGGGGAGATAGGAGGGAGGGAAGGAGGGAGGATGGGGAGGAAGGATGGAGCGGAGGGAGGGGGGAAGGAGGATGGTTGGAGGGAGGATGGGGGAGGCAGCATTGCAATCGCATTGAATTTCAATCGCATCGAGTTGCATTGCAGTCGCATTGCATTGGAATCGCACTGCATCGCATTGCAATCACATTCAATTGCAATATCCCTCCTCCTCCCTCCTCCCTCCTCCCCCTGCCCCCCTCCTCCTCCATGCCTCCTTTCACTCCCTGCTCCCTCTTCAGAAAGAAAGAGAGAGAGAGAGAGAGAGAGAGAGAAACAAAAAAAAAGAGGAGAAAAAAGAGAGAGAGAGAGAGAGAGGAGGAGGAGGAGGAGGAGGAGGAGGAGGAGGAGGAGGAGGAGGACCTTCCCGTCGCGCAAGGATTTTTGGTTTTTTGGTAGAGTCACAAGGGCTATTGGTTTCCAAATTTGATTTTATTGGTTTTCCAATGACAGTCACAGGTTTCCTTGTCTCAGGGCCGCGAAACCTGTGACACTACCAAAAAAACAAAAAGAACCCCCAAAAACACACACACACACAATTAGTGACATTACCAAAAAAAACAAAAATCAAAGGTTTTCGGACCTCGCGCTCGTGGCGGGCCCTCCTGGGGCCTGGAGCCGGGGTGGGCGGGGGCCGAAAACCTTTGATTTCATTTGTTCTCCAATGACAGTCACAGGTTTCCTTATCTTGCACATTCCGGCTCCGGACTCCAGGAGGGCCCGCCAGGAATGCGAGGTCCGAAAATTTGTGATGTTTTTTTGTTTTTTGGTAGTGTCACAAGTTTTTTGTTTTTTGGTAGTGTCACAGGTTTCGTGGCCCTAAGATAAGGAAACCTGTGACTGTCATTGGAAAACAAGTAAAATCAAAGGTTTTCGGCCCCCGCCCACCCCGGCTCTGGACCCCAGGAGGGCCCGCCACGAGCGCGAGGTCCGAAAACCTTTGATTTTTGGTTTTTTGGGTAGTGTCACAGTTTTTTATGTTTTTTTTTGTTTTTTCATTCTTTGGGTAGTGTCACAGGTTTCGTGGCTCCAAGACGCGTTCCCATTGTTTTTTCAATAGGTTTCGGCAATCGCACTCCTGGGAGGCCCTCCCGCCCACCCAGGCCCCAGACAATAGGGGAACCAAGAGGACAAGAGACAATAGGGGAACCAGGAGTCCACAAGACAATATGGGGGAACCAAGAGGACAAGAGACAATGGGGAAACGAAGAGGACAATAGACAATGGGGAAACCAAAAGGACAAGAGACAATGGGGAAACCGAGAAGACAACAGCTACACCAGCATCATCGTTAACGTTTGCATCAGCATCTACATATACAACTACATCAACACGTATATGAAAAACACAACGCTGATCTACGCATGCACCGAAGACACATCACGTCACATAGTCTTTAGAGTCACCCTTACAGGCCGGGGGGGGGGGCCGGGCCGGCGCCGTCATCCCCCATTGGCGCCCCCCCGGGAACTTCCCCAGGAGCTCCCCGGGCCGCTTCCAAATTGCCCACGACAGGCCACGCGGGCCGTACAGATGGTCAAGAAAGCCTCAAGAGGCCCCGAAGACGCCCAAGATGGCCCCAAGACAGCCCAAGAAGCCCCGAAGCCGCCCCAAGAGGCTTCAAATAAGTTTCTCAAGAGAGCCCCGAGAGGCCAAAATCTATGGTTTTCCATTGTATATTAACCTAACAGCGAAGACTGATAAGTTTCTAGTAGGGTCAAAAGAGAGCATCATGACGCCCCAGGGGGGTCTGGGCGCGATCCGGGGGGGGGGCCGGGGATTTTTTTTAGCCAACAGTTACTTCGTGATCTTCGAGGTCCCAGAACTCCACTCCTGGGCCACATTCTGAATGCCCGGAGCCAACTGTAGGCCACTTCGTGGTCTTCGAGTTCCCAGAACTCCACTCCTGGGCATGATTTTGAATGCCCGGAGCCAACTGTAGGCCACTTCGTGCTCTTCGAGTTCCCAGAACTCCATTCCCGGGCCGCATTTTGAATGCCCGGAGCCAACTGTAGGCCACTTCGTGGTCTTCGAGTTCCCAGAGATCCATTCCTGGGCATGATTTTGAATGCCCGGAGCCAACTGTAGGCCACGTCGTGTTCTTCGAGTTCCCAGAACTCCATTCCCGGGCCACATTTTGAATGCTGAGGCTGAGGCAGGCTGAGGCTGAGGCCGAGGCTGAAGGCACACTGAGGCTGAGGCTGAAACAGGCTGAGGCTGAGGCTGAGGCAGGCTGAGGCTGAGGCTGAGGCAGGCTGAGGCTGAGGCAGGCTGAGGCTGAGGCTGAGGCTGATGCAGGCTGAGGCTGAGGCAGGCTGGCTGAGGATGAGGCCGAGGCTGAAGGCAGACTGAGGCTGAGGCTGAAGCAGGAGGCTGAGGCTGAGGCTGAGGCAGGCTGAGGCTGAGGCTGAGGCTGAGGCTGATGCAGGCTGAGGCTGAGGCTGAGGCTGAGGCTGATGAGGCAGGCTGAGGCTGAGGCAGGCTGAGGCTGAGGCCGAGGCTGAAGGCAGACTGAGGCTGAGGCTGAAGCAGGCTGAGGCTGAGGCTGAGGCTGAGGCTGAGGCTGAGGCTGAGGCTGAGGCAGGCTGATGCTGAGGCAGGCTGAGGCTGACGGCTGAGGCAGGCTGAGGCTGAGGCAGGCTGAGGCTGAGGCCGAGGCTGAAGGCTGAGGCTGAAGCAGGCTGAGGGCTGAGGCTGAGGGCTGAGGCAGGCTGAGGCTGAGACAGGCAGGCTGAGGCTGAGGCTGGCAGACTGCCGAGGCTGAAGCAGACTGAGGCTGAGGCTGAAGCAGGCTGAGGCTGAGGCTGAGGCAGGCTGAGGCTGAGGCTAAGGCTGAGGCTGATGCTGAGGCAGGAGGCTGAGGCTGAGGCTGAGGCTGAGGCCGGAGAGCTGAGGCTGATGCTGAGGCTGAAGCAGCTGAGGCTGAGGCTGAGGCAGGCTGAGGCTGAGGCAGGCTGAGGCTGAGGCTGAGGCCGAGGCTGAAGGCAGACTGAGGCTGAGGCTGAAGCAGGCTGAGGCTGAGGCTGAGGCTGAGGCAGGCTGAGGCTGAGGCAGAGGCCGACGGCAGACTGAGGCTGAGGCTGAAGCAGGCTGAGGCTAAGGCAGAGGCAGGCTGAGGCTGAGGCTGAGGCTGAGGCAGGCTGAGGCTGAGGCTGAGGCTGAGGCAGGCTGAGGCTGAGGCCGAGGCTGAAGGCAGACTGATGTTGAGGCTGAGGCAGGCTGAGGCTGAGGCTGAGACAGGCTGAGGCTGAGGCAGGCTGAGGCTGAGGCTGAGGCAGGCTGAGGCTGAGACTGTGACTGCGACCGCCGTTGCCACTGCGATTGCCATCGCGAATGCGACTACGGCTGCGAGAACAGCAGAATTCTACAACAGTATTCTCATCTGAATCTTAAGGGGAATGCTTCCAGATATGCTCCTACACATCGCTGTTAGGTTGCTTTTCCGGAATAAATTTATGTGTTTGGTTTTGATCGCCTTTTTACCTCTCCGACGCTCCAACAAGGCCCAACAGTTCCTCAAGAGCGCCCCAAGACTGCCCGGGAGGCCCCCCAGACGGCCTGAAGACGGCCTTGGACAGCCCCAAGACAGCCCAAGAGGCGCCCCAGAGGGCCCCAGAAAGCCCAAGAGGGCCCCGAGAAGGTTTCCAGAGGGGACCACGAGGGGGAGCAAAAAGTCAAAACAACAAACAAAAAATTATCCCGGCAAAGCAACCTAACAGCGATGTGTAGAAGCATATTTGGAAGCATTGCCCTTGAGATTCATGTAGGAGTCTTGTTGTCGAATTCTGGTGTAATCGCAGTCGCAATCGCAATGGCAGTTGCAGTGGCAACGGCAGTCGCAGTCGCAGCCTCAGCCTCAGCCTCAGCCTCAGCCTCAGCCTCAGCCTCAGCCTGCCTCAGCATCAGCCTCAGCCTGCCTCAGCCTCAGCCTCAGCCTCAGCCTCAGCGGTGGATTCCCCATAATTAGTCATTGGCGGCGCTGGGGGCCTCAGCATCAGCCTCAGTGGTGGATTCCCCATAGTCACTGGCGGCGCTGGGGGCCTCAGCCTCAGCCTCAGTGGTGCGTTTCCCATAGTCACTGGCGGCGCTGGGGGCCTCAGCCTCAGCCTCAGTGGTGCATTCCCCATAGTCACTGGCGGCGCTGGGGGCCTCAGCCTCAGCCTCAGTGTTGCGTTCCCCATAGTCACTGGCGGATCCGCGGATTCTCCCCGGATCCTGCCCGGACCCCCCTGGGGAGTCATGATGATTTCTTTTGAGATCATTAGAAACCTATCAGTCTTCGCTGTTAGGTAAAAAATGCTTCCGCCCTGAAAGCTTCCCAGGAGGCCCCGAGAGAGCCCCAAGACGCGCCAAGGAGGCCCCCAAGAGGCCCCGAGGAGGTCCCCAAGAGGCCCCCAAAAGACCCCAAGAGGCCCCAACACGAGCGCCACCCCCGCCCCCTCCGTCAAGTTGCGTTCACGCCGCGCTACGCAGACGCCGTCGCGCAAACCTCTCGGGCTTGGGCGGTTCCGGGAGATGTTCCTGGAGGGGCCTCCCTCCGGGAACATCTGCTTCGGGGGGGCGAGGATCCACGCCTTGCCCCTTGCCGTCGTCGTCGTCGTCGTCATCGTGGGCGTCGTCGTCGTCGGTTCTTCTTGACACTGTTCGTCGGTTTTTGGTAGAGATTCGGGGTTCGGAGTTCGAGAAGGTTTTTCTCAGTTTTCGGCCCCAAGGGGCCCGTTTTCGGGCCCCGGGAGTACAACATCAACCCCAGGACCTGTTGTGGAATGTGTTTGGGCCAGACTTTCGAGGGGACTCCCACCGTGGCGACGTGGCTGCCCGAGGAGGTCAGCCCTCGACGTTCGACGAAAAATCGAGGGAGGAAGTTGGTTCTCCCGTCCGCCTCGCCCTCCGGGCGCCGCCGGGGACCTCCGAGTACCTCCAAAAGCCCCCGAAGGCCACCGAAAACAACCCAAAACTTCCGAACAATTTCGACGCAAATGAACTACAAATCCTCCTCATCCTCGTCCTGCGCCAGCCTCGGGCTCCAGGCCCTCGCCGTTTTTTTTATTTTGGCATCGGCCCCCCACATGGAGAACTTTAGACTAATGGGACAGTCAAACGAAGCGCGAATTGCAAGCGGGAACAGCTCGACGGTCAGCCAACGACAACGCCGCGCAATGATGCCGATACCAAAGTGGAGGCCTCCTAGGTGGGGTCCGAGTAGGTGGGGTCGGAGCAGATGGGGTCCGAGTAGGTCAGTGAGGTCCGAGGAGATGGGGTCCGAGTAGATGGGGTGCACTCCGACCCCATCCAAGAGGTCCAGACAAAGCAAGTCCCAGGACCTCTCCCTGGGGGCGGTGCAGCCAGGACTGCGAGAGGAATCAGGACGTGGGGCGACCACGGAAGTGGGGCGGTCAGCGGCACGTCCCCCTCCGAAGATCGTCCTCCTCCTCCGCCTCCTCCTCCTCCTCCTCCTCCTCCTCCTCCTCCTCCTCCTCCTCCTCCTCCTCCTCCTCCTCCTCCTCCTCCTCCTCCTCCTCCTCCTCTTCCCCCTCCCCCTCTTCCTCCTCCTCTTCCTCCTCCTCCCCCCTCCGTCCCAAAGAGAAGGGGGAGGAGGGGCCAGGACGGTGCGGTGACAAACCGCGCGCGGACTTCGGAATTCCCAGGGACCTTACCGCACGGACCGTCACCGCAGTGTCGGGAGCCCTGGAGGCCCCGAGCGCTGGAGATGTCCCCGGAGGTCGACCCGAGAGCCCCAGAGCCGTGCGGCCAACGGGGATCCCCACGGACTCCCCACAGGGGTGTGGTCGACGCGCCTCCTCGGGCTGCCCGACAAAAAGGTCGAGCCTGAATTTGCGAGCCATCGCCGATGGATCGGCGATAGACCCCCGATACAGTCGAGGCCAGTCCACAAGAAGCTTCCACAAGACACCCAACCCTGACACCCCAGGACGTCCATGGATTTCTGGTGTGGGAACGCCACGCTTTCCATGGCAAAGACCCTCGAAACCCAAGAAACACAGGGCCCCCCGGAGGCAAGCAGGGTGTTTCTTGGCAGGGGCTCCCACGTTCCCAGGCGGGGTGCGCTGTCGGCCCCCTAGCGGTGATCCGCGGGCGATGGGGGAAGTCGACGCGTCTCCCCTGAGCTTACCTCACCCGCCACGCGTTGCCCCTGAGAGCTGGGTGTGTAATTTGAGCAGGGATCGAAGTTCCCGTTTTTCCTGCAGGCAGACCACGAAGCCTTCGAATACCAAACATGCTCTACTAGCAGAATCAAGGCTCTTAGAACATATAAGCTGATTTCAGTACAAGACGGTCTCAACCAGAAATGTTATGACAGCATCCCGTGCAAACCGCAGAAGGTTCTCGGAACATTTGTTGGTGGGCCTGTAGGCAAGTCAAGACGCTTCGCCATTGCTTGAATCCCACCAGCCCTTCGCGCGAAGGTGTCTAACGAGCTCTTTCTTTCCTCTTCCAACCCTCTCTCCCCCTCGGGGAGGGATACCCTCCCCCTCCCCTCCCTCAGGTTTCCTGGGGGGGTCGTTACGGGTTCAAGCGTCCAGGATGGCCAAAGATGGTTCCAAGAGGGCCTCAGATACTCCAAGAAGGCCTCCAAGGCGGCTCAAGATAACCGACGATGGTTCAACATAGCTTCCGACATAATTCTAAGAGGCCCAAGAGGACCGCAAGACGGTTCCAAGTACCCTCAGAGCCCCCGAAGGCCCCAAGAGGCCCAAATCCTTTTTTATCTCCTGAGGAAAATCAATGAGTGTTACCTTCTCGCCTTTTCGCATCTGATGCGCTTGCGAAGCCTCAAGATGGCCCAAGAGAGGCCCCGGACGGCCCCAAGTACGTCCAAGAGCGGACCAAGAGCGCCCAAGGAGGCGATTTTGATGGCTCTTGGGGGGGAAGGAAGGGGCGGCCAAATCGGAGATCCCCCTTTTAATCGATAGCCTCCAAGACGGCCGCAAGAGGCGTTTCGGAGCTCCCAATGGATCCCCAAGAGGGTTCCAAGAGGGCCCAGGTCCCGAGACCCCCCCAAAAGAGGCCCAAGAGGGCCCCAAGATCTTCCCAAAGAAACCCAAGAGGGCTCCAAGAGGCGATTTTGAGGGCTGCTCTGTCCTCGTCTTCGTTGTCCTCCGCCTCCTCCTCCTCCTCCTCCTCCTCCTCCTCCTCCTCCTCCTCCTCCTCCTCCTCCTCCTCCTCCTCCCTCGTCGTCGTGGTCGGCGTCGTCGTCTTCCTCCTCCTTCCCTCGCCACCACGCGGGCCCGAGGGATGGCCCTCCAAGGCCACCCCCTTGCTCCCAGAGATTTCTCTGCTCACCAAGGTTGCCCGTCTGTTTCACTACATATGTCGCGTCGTCCCTTTCCCCGTCAACTCTCATGGGCAGGGTTCCTGAATGGGCTGGTGGGGGTACTTTTTTGGTCTGCGGGCTCGCGACGCAGGTCGAAAGCCGTCCGAACACTAGTCGGGCCGCGACTAGGCAGCAAGAAAAGAGAGGCAAGCGAAGCGAGCGCGCGGGCAGCCACTCAGAAGAAGAGCCAGAAACGAAACACCCAACCCGGTGGCGTGGAGATCCCGGTGGCGACCAGCAAGTAAGCGCAGCCGAAATGGCGCGGCGGCGTGACCATAAACACGCAGAGGTCAATCAGTCGGTGTGAGTCGGCACAAAGCATCGTCAGAGACGATCAGGACCGACAGGCACACCCGGACGACGTCCGTACCGTAGGCGACACAATTTCATCGTGTCAGCGCAAGAGTGAAGAGGGGCAACCTCGTCACAGATAGGACTGCAAACAGCAGTACCTCTTGTTTGTACAGCAGTGGCACATGTCGAAAGCGAAGTTCTTGCAGGAGACAGCAGCCGACGGGCGCACCGAGCCACACATGCCGAAGTCCTAGCACCGTGGAGGTCGGCAGCGTGCGAGACCCCACTGAACCCTTTCGGTCACCAGTGGAGGCCGACACCAGCCAGGAGCAGGCCAGGGGCCACCTGACCGCACATTCCCAGTGTGATGCATGCATGGAATTCGTAGCGAGACCCCACTGAACCCTTCGGTCACTAGTAGAGGCCGACACCAGCCAGGAGCAGGCCAGGGGCAACCTGACCGCGCATTCCCAGTGTGGTCCTTGCATGGAGTTCAGGCTGTCAGAGCACCACCAGACAGCAGTATTGGCAGCAACCTCAGCCGCGCGGGATAAACCCAGTGAAACAAAGGAGAGGAGGGGAAGTGCAGGCCAGGCACGGTAGGCACCCCGGTGCGGCAGCTAACCGCTGCAGGATTAGGATGCAGGAGGGGAGGAAGGGACACGCGGAAGGAGAGGAACACAGGCACAAGGAAGCAGGAGGAGAGGAGGGGAAGTGCACGCCAGGCACGGAAGGCACCCCGGTGTGTCAGCTAACCGCTGCAGCATTAGGATGCAGGAGGGGAGGGAAGGAAGTGCACGCCAGGCACACGGTGTGAGAGGAGGGGGGAAGAAATTTATGCTCGAGCAATTGATGCTGACAGGGACAATCACGGTGGGCTGCCAGTCCGCATACCCGGTGTATTCTAAAACCCGCATATCAGCGAAATTGGGTGGTGCCCAACACTCGGTGTTACTGTCGATACCGTTACTGCCACTCGGTGGTGGGGGTACTTTATATATATATATATATATATATATATATATATATATATATATATTACAGCCGCGGGCGGAAGCGCCATCGGCGCCGAGTAACGGTCGGGCTGCGGCCGAAACTAATTGGCCGGGCGCGCGCGCGGGCCGCGGCCGGCGCCGGGCGGCGGGTGCAAGGGTGCTGCAGCCCAGGGAGTCTGACGGCGGGACCAGCAACCAGGGAGCAGTAATTACGCTGCCAAAGTGGCGCGATGCAATACCCCCAACGTGTCAGAGGCCATAGTAAGCAGTACGCCAGGTGGTGAGGGGGGTACGCGAAGCGTGAAGAATGACTACATCGAAGGAGACCGCGGAACCACTCGCCGGCAGAGTGAGCCGCTAAGTGCCTTCGGTGCGCCGTCGAAACTCGGCCCGTCAGCATGAAAAAGCCCGTCACCACGGACGGCGCAGGAGGACGGGGAGGAGGCAACCCAGGAGACGGTTTCGGGAGAGGGACCCTAGAGGCCCCCAGGAAACTTCCGAAGGCCATCAACCAAGCGGGAAAGGGAGCCGTGGCGCAGTTGCATCTTGGGATGCACACAATGCCCACTGAGAACGTCCTCGGCGTCGACTAGAACCTAAGCGCGCGCGTGCGCGTGGTTCTAGTATATGTATGTGTAAATATACATATATATAAATATATATACATATATATATATGTACATATATATATACATACATATACATACATACATACATACATACATACGTACGTACGTGCATACATACATACATACGTACGTACGTACATACATACATACATACATGCATACATGCATACATGCAGACATGCAGACATGCAGACATGCATACATGCATACATGCATACATGCATACATGCATACATGCATACATGCATACATGCATGCATACATGCATACATGCATACATGCATACATGCATACATGCATACATGCATACATGCATACATGCATACATGCATACATACATACATGCATACATACATACATACATACATACATACATACATACATACATACATACATATACACACAATTTTATATATATATATATATATACATATATATATATATGGGTGCAGGGTCCCGGGCCCCCCAAGGTGCACAGATGTATCTTCCCGCCGTTTCGGGCCCGGCGGGGCGGCGCAAAAAAAACGTCCAAAGGGGGCCGAGAGACGTCCAAGAGGGCGCCAAGATGGCCCAAGAGCGCTCCAAGAGAGCCCAAGACTGCACAAGAGCGTTTCAAAATTGGTCCAACATGGCTGGAAGACAGCCCAAGAGGGCTTCAAGACGGCCAAGATGCTCCCACAAGGACTCCCACGAGGCACTCAGGAGGCGAAAACTGTTGTTTGTTGATGTTGTTTGTCGGTTTTTCGTGTTCTCGCTGTTTCGTGCTTCCGGCGGCCCAAGACAGCCCACGAGGCCCCAGAAATCCGCTCAACGCGGCCCAAGAGGTACCCAAAGAGGGCGCCACGACGGCGCAAGATGTTCCCAAGACGGCCCAAAAGCGCCCCAAGACGGCCCACGAGGCGTCCAAGATCGCCCAAGAGGGCCCCAAGACAGCCCCAAGAGGGGCCCAAGGGGAGAACACGAACCGACAACTCGAGCCTTCCGCCCCAAGAGGCCCCAAGAGGCCCCCAACAGAGCCCAAGAGGCCCCCCAGACGCCCCACGAGGCCCCAAAGAGACCCAAACCCCAAGAGCACCCCAAACGGCCCCCAAGAGGCGTCCCAAACATATGAAAGAGCGTGTTCTACCGCTGCTGGCGGAAAACCGGGGGGGGTCACTACCGGTTCGAACCCTTCCCCCCCCCTCCAAAAAACGGGGGGGGGTCACTACCGGTTCGAACCCCTCCCCCCCCCTCCCAGTCCATCATGAAAAGGGGGGGGGGGTCATTACCGGTTCGAACCCCCCCTTCCCCCTCGAAACCGGGGGGGGTCACTACCGGTTCGAACCCCCCCCCCTCGAAAACCGAGGGGGGGTGCGGACAGTGGTGGGGACGGTGATGGCGGGGACAGAGGTGAGGGGATAGCGGGACAGTGGTGGGGACAGTGGGACAGTGGTGGGGACGGTAATGGTGGGGACAGTGGTGAGGGCAATGGTGGGAACAGTGGGGACAGTGGACAGTGGTGGGGACGGTGGTGCTGGGGACAGTGGTGTGGGGACAGTGGGAATGTGGTGGGGACAGCGGGGACAGTGGAGGGTAAAGTGGTGGTGGGGACAGTGGTGAAGGCGGTGGCGAGGACGGCGGCGGGACAATGGGACAGAGGTACAGTGGGGACAATGGGGACAGTGGTGGGAACGGGACAGCTCAGTGGGACAGCGGAGGAGTCAGTGGGACAGTGGGGACACTGGGGATAGTCGGGCAGTGGTTGGGGCCGTGGAGAAATTGGGGAGAGTGGAACCGTGGTGGGAACAGTGGTGGGGACAGCGGGGACAGTGCGACAGTGGTGGGGGCACTGGTGGGGACAGTAGGGACGGTGGTGGAACCAGTGGGGACAGTGGTGGTGAGGACAGTGGTGCTGGGAACAACAGTGGGGGATGTGGTGCGGACGGTGGTAGGGACCGGGAGTCGTTTGCTGGCGGTGAGTGGGGGGGGTGGGGAGGGGTTCGAACCGGTAGTGACCCCCCCGGTTTTCGAGGGAGGGGGGGGGGGGGGGGGGGGGGGGTTGGGGGAGGGGGGGGTTGCCAGGGAGGGGGAGGGGGGGGTCCAGGAGGGGGGGGGGGGAGGGGGGGGGGAGGAGGGGGGGGGGATTTTCGGAGGGGGGGGGGACCCCCGGGCTCCGGAGGAAGAGGGGGGGAATCTTCCACAGTAAAGCGGCGGTGGATCACGCTCTCTCGAACATATGGGTGCATAGCAAAGGACCGCCTAGCCTATCGTGGCATCGCAGCGTTGCATGACATGACACGGCACGGCACAGCACGACAGAGCTAACCGTGGCAGCGCATATCACAATACGGTTCAGCATGCCATAGCACTGAACTTGCATTCCATAGCAGTGTCGAGCTGAGCCTAGCACTTCACGTCACGACGTAGCATTGCCCAGCATGTCATTGCATATCATGAAACATCTTGGCGTACAATGGCATTCCAGTGCACAAATCAATCGAACAGCACCGTACTGCTCTGCGCAACAGTAAACAGAAATCATGCAAAGATCACACCCCCGTTGTTACTCTTGCTGTCGTCCTGCTTATTTTAGCCTAGCACCTCGTAACATGGCATAGCATTGCGTTGCATTGCATAGCACGGTATGCCATGTCTGTGCATACCATGTAACGCGGTAGCATCGTTCCTCATAGAAAACATAGTCTGATATGGCTCAGCGTATCATACCATATGTCAAAGCACAGCATGGCATGGCAGGCAATGTGCACTGTAGAGTATATCATGCTATTGCATTGCATACTGGAAAATGGAATTGCGCTTTATAGCGTAGCATGGTGTATCGTGGCATTCCATAGCATGGTGCAACCTGGCGCTGTAGCGCTGCATTTTTCCTGGCCCATAGCTAGGCGACAGATCACCGGTCGACGAGAGCGGAGGAGGAGGAATGAGGAAGAGGCAGGAGGAAACAGAGAATGTTCCCTACCTAGGCTCTGCCTAGAAGGGTTCTTACTGTGTATGCTTAAAGGGCCGGGCAGTGGGAACCGCCCCTTGTGGTTCCCCCGCCATCCGCCCCGCGGTTCCCCCAGTGACGTCCCCTTAGCTTAGTGTTGGTTATCTCATCTTAGCTTAACTTATTTCATCTTAGCTCAGGTTTATCTTAGTTTAGCTTAGTTTAGCTTTGGCTAGCCTAGCCTAGCCTAGCTTAGCTTGGCTTGGCTTGGCTTAGCTTAGCTTAGCTTAGATTATATTAGATTAACTTAGCTTGTCTCATCTTAGCTTAGCTTAGCTTATCTCATCTTAGCTTAGCTTGGCTTAGCTTAGCTTAGCTGAGCCTAGCCTAGATTAGTTCAGCTTAGCTTAGCATAGCTTAGTTGTCCTTAGCTTAGCGCAGCGCAGCGCAGCATAGCGCAGCGCAGCATTAGCACAGCATAGCATATCATAGCGTAGCCAATCATAGCATAGCATAGCATAGCATGGCATAGCTCAGCATAGCATAGCATAACATAGCATAGCGCAGCATAGCATAGCATAGCATAACATAGCATTGCTTATCATAACACAGCGCATTATATCATAGCATAGCACAGAAAAGCATAGCATAGTCTAGCATAGCATAGCATAGCGCAGCATAGCATAGCATAGCATAGCATAGCATAGCGCAGCTGGGATGGGATAGGTGTAGGTGTAGATGTGGATGTAGGTGTAGGTGTAGATGTAGATGTGAGTCTCGCTGTTGATGTTGATGTAGATGTAGATGCAGGTGCAGATGTAAATGTAGCTGTCGGTGTAGATGTAGATGTTGCTTTCCTAAATGCTCCAACTCCTAGGTAGGGTCGCACTGGGATAATTGGCGTCATTATTCATGACCAGCTTGTTGTCTCAATGTGGTCAGCATTCGACCCGCTAAAATTCAAGCGCGCGCGAAGCGCGCGCGATGGCTCTAGTGTGTATATATATACACACCTATACGACCACCTTTCGGGTGATAAGGAGGCTTGGGGAGGGGGAAAGAACCAACTGCTGGCAATTGCGATGGGTGTGATGATGACCATGCTGGTGGCGCGCCCTTGAGTTGGCGACGACGCGTGATGACGATGCTGTGCCGCGCGTGACCACGATCGATCTCATTGTCGATCTCGCAATCGATCGCGCTATCGACCTCACTATCGATTGCACTGTCGATACAACTATCGATATCACCATCGATATCGCTGCAGCGCGCACGATCGATGCAACTACACATCTCACAATCGACCTCAATACCGATCCAGCTATCGATCTCACGACCGATCTCACCACATCTCGGTCTTTATCGATTTCACTTTCGATCGGAACACCATCGGGACACCACTGCGGGACACCACGGGACACCCGCGGGACACCACTGGGACACCGCGGGCTACCACGGGACACCACGGGACACCACGAGACACCATCGGGACACCACGGCGGAGCAGCGCGGGACACCATCGGGACAATGCGGGACACCACGGCGGGACACCTCCAGCCACCGCGCGCCCACGAACACGAAGCCGAAGCCGATTTCCCGGTGGGGGGTTCTCCGTTCCACGGCGATCCCACCCCCAACCTCCGATGATGCTTAGATACCTATACGACCGCCCTGCGGGCGATAAAGAGGTTGGGGGGGATTGAGACCAAATGCCCACCCTGACTGACCTCCAGCCAGTCACCTTGATCACATCTCTCACATCTCTCTCTTTCTCTCTGTCTCTCTCTCTCTCTCTCTCGCCCTCTCTTTATCCCTCTCTGTCAGAGTCTCCCTCCACCATAATGATGATCGCGATGACGATGAAATCCCACTATCTACCTATCCGGCGATCGACCTATCGGTGAATCTGGGTTGGGTGGATTGGATTGGATTGGGTGGGATGATAAGATGGGACAAGATGGGTTGGATAAGACAAGATTGATTGGATTGGACAAGATGGATTGGATACGATAAGCTGGATTGGGTAAAAAAGCCCGCCGCAGGCGCTGACAAAAATGATTTGATGGATTGGGTTGGGTGGATTTGATGGGATAAGATGGATTGGATAAGATAACGTGGGTTGGTTTGGAAGAAGTTGATTGGATAAGATAAGATGGATTGGACTGGCCCGCCGCAGGTGCAGAAACCAAAGAATTGATGGATTCGGTGGGTGTATTGGATTAGGTGGGATAAGGTAAGATGGGACAAGATGGGTTGGATAAGATAAGATGGATTGAATTGGACAAGATGGATTGGATAAGATAAGCTAGATTGGATAAGAAAGCCCGCCGCAGGCGCCAAAAAAAACGAATTGTGAAATTAGCGACATGCGTTAGCGCCGGGACACCCGGGACACCGCCCGGCCCAATTGGGACAACTCCCCGCCACCGGCGGACGGGAAACGGACTTTCGCTCCTACTGACACCCGGGACACCTGGGACACCGCTCGGCCCAATTGGGACACCTCCCAGCCACCGGCGGACGGGAACGAACTTTAGCTCCTACTTCGGCCTAGCTACAGGAGGGTCACGCGCAGCTTCGCCTCGCCCGCACGCACGACACGAACACGAAACCGAAACCGATTTCCTGGTGGGGGTCTCCGTTTCACTGCGCTCTCACCCCCCAGCGTCCGATGCACATGGATACATGTACACATGTATGTCGGAGGTTGGTTGGTGAGATCGCACTGGAACGGAGAGCCCCCAACCAGGAAATCGATTTCGTGTTCGTGTCGTGCGTGCGGGCGGGGAGAACCTGCGTGATGTCCAGTTGGTGTCCCGTCGGTGTCCCGTCGATGTTCCGTCGGCGGTGGGCGGGCGGTGGCCAAAGATGTCCCTCCATGGCATTTGCAATTATTATCAAGAATGAGATCTTTGGAGTGGGATGGATAGGAAGATCAAAAGTGAAATCGTTTTTTTCTTGCTTGTGACTGTGGCTGTGAGATAAAAAGTGGGGACGATAGTGACATTACACCGCAATGCACAATCGTCATCACGCGTCGTCGCTAATTCGAGGGCGCGTCACCAGCATCGTCATCATCACACCCATCGCAGTTGCCAGCAGTTGGCTCGTCCCCCCCCACCCACCCCACAAGCTTCTGATCGCGATGGAGACCGATTGCAACCCCTTCGGGCCGATCGTCGACCACTTCGGACTGATCACAACCAGTTGCGATCGGTCCGAAATGGTTGCGATATTTTTGGGCCCCTTTTTCAGGAAGGTTTCGATTAAGAGAGAGAGAGAGAGAGAGACAGAGACAGAGAGAGAGAGAGAGATCATAAGAGAGCTTCTGGGTGCACTGAACCCCCTTAAGCCGCCCAATGGGAATCTGAAAAAGCGGCTTCGATCGACCCGATCACCGACGACCGATCATGATCTCGGCTAAACACACATTTTTGAGTTCGAACGTGGCCATGGCCCGTACACGATGTTCATGTGATTCGCATACGACTCCGATGCGATTCGTATACCATTCCTATGTGTTTCGTATACGATTCCGATGTGATCCTTATACGAGTCCAATGTGACTCGTGCGAGGTATTCGCCAGAATCCTAAGAGGGTCGATTCGGGAATCTTACGAGCTCACACGAAGGAGTTTCTAATATCCGGGAATAGCCGGGAATCTACGAGGATCTCTAAGAGGGCCGAATAGAGCGCCCATTGAAAAAAAAAGGTCCGAAAAGAGCGGCCCAATAGAGCGCCCAGTAAAACGCCCAACAGAGCTCCGAATAGAACGTCAAAATAGAGCTTCTAGTAGAGCGCAATAGAGCTCGTGATAGAGCGCGCAATGGAGCTCCGACTGGAGCGCCCAATGGAGCTCAGAATAGAGCGCTCAATTGACTTCAGAATAAGCCTTCTCCAAAGGCTTTCAAACGCCTCTGGGAAGCCTCTCAGAGGCCCCGCTGAATCGTCGCAGAGGCCTCGGCCTCTCAGAGGCCTCAGAGAAGCCTCTCGGAGAAGCCTATCAGAGGTCTCAGAGAAGCCTCTCAGAGAAGCCCTTAAGAGGCCTCAGAGAAGCCTCTCTGAGGCCTCAGAGAAGCCTCCGAGAGGCTTCAGAGAAGCCTCAGAAAGGCCTCGCTGAGGCCTCTCAGAGGCCTCGCCAAGAGTTGTGCAGAAGCTCGGCAGAAGCTCTTCCGAAGTTCTTCAGGTGTTATTCAGAAGGTCTGCAGAAGCTCAGCAGAAGCTTCGCATAAGCTCTTCAGAAGCTCTGCAGAAGCTCGTCAGAAGCTCTGCTGAAGCTCTTCAGAAGCTCTGCGGAAGCCTTGCAGAAGCTCTGCATAAGGTCTTCAGAAGCTCTGCAGAAGCTCTGCTCTGCAGAAGCTCTGCAGAAGCTTTGCAGAAGCTCTGCAGAAACTCTCCAGGAGCTCTTCAGAAGTTCTGCACAAGCTCTGCAGAATCTCTGCAGAAACTCCACAGAATCCCTACATAAGTGTTGCAAAAGCTCTGCAGAAGGTCTGCAGAAGTTCTGCAAAAGCTGTGCAGAAGCTCTTGGCTCGGTTGCAACCCGGTGTTCTCCACAAAGATTTGTATAAGAATCCTTCAGGTTGCAACCAGTCCGTTTCCAGTGGCTGTAATCTGACCGAAGTAGTTTCTGAACAGTCCGAAGTGGTTGTACTCGGTTTTACTATTGCTTCTGATCACCCGAAGGGTGGTCGTATAGGTATATGTTGTGGCTTTCGGCCCATCTCGCCACCGTGCCTGAGTTGCGCGTCGGAGTTCTCACGGGTGTGTCTTGGGGTCTTTTCGGAGCGCTCTCGAGAGCCTTTTGTGAGACAGTTTTGGGGCCTCTTGGAAGCCTCTTGGGCGCCTCCTGCGGCCTCCTCGGAGCCGAGGGCTCGAAATGTCCGCTCGGCCCCCCCATCTGGGCCACCCCATGGCGCCGTCTTTGGGGCATCTTGGAAGTCTATTGGGCCGTTTTAGGCCGGTGGTCTCTAGGGCTGTCTGGGAGCGCCGGGAAGCAGAAAAGGCGAGAAGGCCAAACACTTGCAAAAGAAAAAGTCAATAAGTTTGGCCCTCTCGGGCCGTCTTGGGAGGCCCGTTGGAGGATTCGTAGGGCGTGACGGGAGGCCTCCTAGGCCGTCCTTGGGCCATCTTAAGCGTCTTGGAGCGATCGTTCCTCGACCCGGGGCCCTGTTGGACCGTCTTCGCGGCCTCTTGGTGCCCTCTTGGCCCGTCTTGGTTCTTTGGGCCCAAAAAGTCATGCGGGAAGCCGCTAAGAACCCCAAGGGAAGAGGGTCAAGTCCAAGGAGATGTGTGAATTTAGGGTCCGGGCCTTTGTAGAACCCTTCGGGACCGAGGACTGAGGCTCAAGGGAGTGGGCAAAAGATCTGAAGGCACGCCCACTCCGCGCCCAGCGGCACGGTGGCGGAGATATATATATATATATATATATATATAATATATATATATATATATATGTATATATATATATAAGAGAGAGAGAGGGAGAGAGAAATCTAGATGTACATTTGCATTCTCCCCGCCCCCGCCACCACCACACACACACACACCGCACCCATTGCGCCTGCGATTCCCGCTCGTCATTCCACCCATTCCCACATCATCTCTCCTCCTCCCTCCTTCTCCTCCTCCTCCTCCTCCTCCTCCTCCTCCTCCTCTCCTCCTCCTCCTCCTCCTCCTCCTCCTCCTCCTCCTCCTCCTCCTCCTCCTCTTCCCCCTACTCCTCCTCCCCCTCCTTTTCCTCCTCCTCCTCCTCCTCCTCCTTCTCCTCCTCATCATCATCCTCCTCCTCCTCCTCCTCCTGAGCAGTTCGCTGAGCACCCAGAAGCCCTGCCCCGAAGCCAGGGGCAGCCGCGCGACCGCCCCACGTGGAGGAGTGGCGCACAGCAGGTGGGGAGCCCGCCGCCCGGAGGTCGGGGAAGAGCCGCCAGCGCGGAGCCCCCTGGGGCCCGCGCCGCCACTGGAGGCCGCTGCAGCTCCCTCCAGTTGGCGCGCATGGGCGAGGAGACGGCCGCCTAGACCTCGGCGGCCAGAGGGCGGGGAAGAGCCGCATGTGCGGCGCCCCGCGGGGCCACCGCCGCGCCTGGGGGACCCTGCAGCCCCCTCCCAGGCCGCGCGTGTTGGCGAGGAGCGTGCGGACGCGCCTCTGGCGCCGCCGACGAGGGCGCGACGGCCGCGCGCGGGGCGCGCGGGCGCGGGCGTCCGCGGGCAGCGGACCTCACGACATTTGGGGCCGTGGCGGTCTTGTAGACGGCCGCCAGGGCCTCTTTGACGATGGCCCATCCATCCATCCTCCTCCTCCTGCTCCTCCTGCTTTTCATCCTCTGCTCCTCTCGCGGGGCAATGCAGCCTCGGGCTGGGGGCGTTGGTAGTGGTACCGTTGCTGGTCGTTGCAAATCGCGCTGGACCTCGACCCCTTCCAGCCCAACCGTCGAGGCTGCAAGGTGGAGGGCGTTTCTCCCGGCTTGGAGAGGAGGGAACGGAGGAAGGAAGACGATATGAGGAGGAGGAGGAGGAGGAGGAGGAGGAGGACGGGGCGAGGAGGAGCACGAGGAGAAAGCGGAAAACCATGAGAAGGATAAATTTGGGGAAGAGGAGCAGGAGGAGGAGGAGGAGGAGGAGGAGGAGGAGGAGGAGGAGGAGGGGGGATAGAGGACTCTTCCACGCCAGGGCTCGGAGTTAGAGCTTGGGCGCGCGGCAGCAGCGTAGCATCCCCCCCTCTCGGTCCACCCGAAATCGATTTGAAATAACAAGATGCATAGCGTTGGGCGCCCTCAGTGCAAGGAAGCGTTGCGTAGTGATGTTTGTCTGGGAACCAAGGACACACTGTGCATGGTCGGTTGTTTGTGATCGTTTGTTTCTGTCGGCTCGGGGAGGAGTGCTGAGAGGGGAGCCGCGGCGAGCATCCCCCCACCCTCTGAGAAGAAAAAAAAAAAAGGCTACTCTTCCTTGTTGCCCAGACAACAAAAAACAAAAAAAAACAGAGAACAAAAAAACAAAACAAAAAAAACAAAAACAAAAAAAAAAAAAAAAAAAAAAAAAAAAAAAAAAAAAAAAAAAAAAAAAAAAAAAAAAAAAAAAGTTTCCTTGCACCGAGGGCGCCAACTACTGCGCGCGTTTGGTTCGCGCCGTCTGGGAGGCGCAGAGAAGGGCGTGGGGAGGGAGGCCGCGGCGAGCAGTGGGGCTGGCAAAACCGAAAAACAATAATGACAACAACAATAGCAACAACAATCATTGTACCCTCATGCGCGATGTTTCCACACGAAGCATGCGACCATCATGATAACCATCCCCATCATGGGGGAGTTGTGTTTTACAGCGGGGCCCGTTGTTCCCATTCCCAGATCTCCCGCCCAATGAGGTATTGCAAACACCTGCTCTTAGGAAGTTCAACAGATCCCACTTCGAAAACGCATGCCCGCGCCTTGCTGCGCCGATACGAGACCGCCAGTGGAGCCCCAGCCAAGGGTAAAGCACAAGGAAGTATCGAGCGACAGGGTTGCCTTAGTGGAGATGGGGGCTGCCGGCGGCGAGGCAATAATCTGGCCCTGAATATAAAGGGGGGAATCTCGAGCAGGGCCGCTGTTGTTGCTGGAGGCGGCGCCACTGCTGAAGAGAGGGCGGCAATCCAGCGTAAAACAAACCGAAATCTCGAGATGGAGCGCTGGTTGTGCTTGGACGGCGATTGTCGGCGGCGAGGAAGAACCCCGCTTTGAGTAAGAAGGGAGGAAGTCTCGAGCAGGAGCCGTGCTTTTGTCGGGACGGGGGCTGTCGGCGGCGAGGAACAGCACCGTCCTGAGGAAAAAGGCAGGAAACCTCGAACACGAGCGTTGTTCTTGCAGGGAGCGGCGCCAATTCAAAAGAAAGTAGGGCGCCAGTCCACCGTAAAACGGAAGAAAGTCTCGGGCGGGAGCGCTGGTTTTGTCGGGGCGGCGGCTGTCGGCGGCGAGGAGGAGCACCGCCTTGAGTAAAAAAGGGGGGACGCATCGAGCGGGAGCGTTGTTGTTGCTGGAGGCGGCGCCGATAGGAGAAAAAGAGCAGCGCGCCAGTCCAAGGTAAAACGGCAGGAAGTCTCGAGCGGTAGCGCTGGTTTTGTTGGGACGGAAGCTTTCAACGGCGAGCAGGAGCACCAGCCCTGACTAAAAAAGCAGGACGTCTCGAGCGGGAGCTGTGGTTTTGTCGGGACGGGGGCTGTCGGCGGCGAGTAACAGCACTGTCCTGAAGAAAAAAGAAGAAGGCCTCGACCGGGAGCGGTGTTCTTGCTGGGAGCGGCGCCAATTCAAAAGAAAGTAGGGCGCCAGTCCACCGTAAAACGGGAGAAAGTCTCGGGCGGCAGCGCTGGTTTTGTCGGGGCGGCGGCTGTCGGCGGCGAGGAGGAGCACCGCCTTGAGTAAAAAAGGGAGGAAGCGTCGAGTGGGAGCGTTGTTGTTGCTGGGGGCGGCGCCGATAGGAGAAAAAGTAGCGCGCCAGTCCAAGGTAAAACTGCAGGAAGTCTCGAGCGGTAGCGCTGGTTTTGTTGGGACGGCAGCTTTCAGCGGCGAGCAGGAGCACCAGCCCTGGGCAAAAAAGGAGGACGTCTCGAGCGGGAGCCGTGGTTTTGTCGGGACGGGGGCTGTCGGCGGCGAGGAACAGCACCGTCCTGAGGAAACAGGAAGGAAGCCTCGACCGGGAGCGGTGTTCTTGCTGGGAGCGGCGCCAATTCAAAAGAAACTAGGGGGCCAGTCCACCGTAAAATGGGAGGGAGTCTCTGGCGGGAGCGCTGGTTTTGTCGGGGCGGCGGCTGTTGGCGGCGAGGAGGAGCACCGCCTTGAGTAAAAAAGGGAGGAAGCCTCGAGCGGGAGCGTTGTTGTTGCTGGGGGCGGCGCCGATGAGAGAAAGAGTAGCACGCCAATCCAAGTTAGAACGAGAGGAAGTCTCGAGCGGTAGCGCTGGTTTTGTTGGGACGGCGGCTTTCAGCGGCGAGCAGGAGCACCAGCCCTGACTAAAAAAGGAGAAAGTCTCGAGCGGGAGCGTTGTTGTTATTGAGGGGCCGGTTTTGGCGCCCGCCCAAACCGCTCGAGTGTGAGCCTCAGTTTCGATGAAAATGCAGCTGGCGCCGAGGCGAGAGCGCCAGGGCGCTTGGGGGGTCCAACAATAATAATTGTTTAGCATTCAACATTCAACAGCAACAACAACAACAAGAAGAACAAGAACAAGAACAAGAACAAGAACAACAACAATCATTCCAGTGTTCCGACAACAAATGGGAACCGAATGGTTTCGCAGCAGGAATTGTCCGAAAAGCCTGCATTCGCGCTCTTGCGAACTCTTCAGAAACCCAGCGGTTGTTCAACAGTTCCATCAAGTACGACCAAGCCGGCCTTTCGCGCGCGCATGTCGAAATCATTCGCACGTTTTTGCGCGCGTGTTGGGGGGAGGCACGATCCCTGTCAAATCATGCCATGCTGGTCATTCGCGCGCGTCGGCCGCGCGCGCATGTCGAAACTCGTATCACAACCGTCATCACCGACGCGAGGATATTACCATCGTCATCGGCGTGACCAGCATTGGCGCCGCAATTGCGCTTGCCGTCTTCAGTGTCATCATCGTCACCAGCATCGCTGCTATCATCATCGTGTTTGCGATTGTCGACGTCGTCACGATACCGCGCCAGAGTAGCTGGCGGCTCTGCGCGCCAGCCTGCGCGCGCCAGTGCGGCCGCGGCGATGCGCCAGCCAGCGCCGAGCAGTCATCGCAATCGCCGCCGCATGGGATTTGCAAACCAAGTTGCGGGCGGGTGGGTGGGATGATTGCGCGATCAGAGGAGCTGACAAATAGAAGTTTGGAAAGACGAATTACAACACATAGGTTTCATCACACATATCGCACCACATCGGTTGCACCACACAGATTGCACTCATATGTGGTGCATCACATATAGTGCACGGCGTATGTTGCATAACATGGGCTGCACAACGAAATCGTGTGGAAAAATATCGTTCGGGGTCATCGATAGTTAACCAGCATGTGTAAGCACATACACATTTACACATACAGTTGTACATATCTTCAAGCACATGTATACATACACACGTGAATCTTTCAATATACGTATGCATCCCATTGTACACATACCTTTATACGTATGGATTGAAAACATCATGGTTGGCATGGGGATGTCGATGGTTGCGCCAAGTTCCACCACCATGCTTTCGGCCGGCGACGCACATGGGTCCAACACAGACCACGGGGCAACGGTTTTTGCCCATCACTCCAAGCCGTTTTCCGCATGATGATTTGTCCACAGTTGCGACCCTAGCCTCGAGTCGGGTGGCAAGAAATGGCTGGCGCCATGGTGGTTAAGGACGAGACACATCGACGCCAGGCTCATTGTTCCTTTTCTTTCTCTTCCCGACCTCCCGTAGAACGCCCGAGTCGTGGCATCGTCCAAATGTTCGAAAGGGGATAGTCGAGTGAGCCATGGGGTATCATTGGATTTAGAAGCGGGAGAGGTTTGCACCCAGTTATCCTCCCCTGGTGGATTCGCGGTGTGAACCGAGCATTGCAGTTGGACAAGCCCCCCTTCTTACTTTTTGTATCCCGTCTCACTTCCTCCCGCCCACGTCCGTTCATGTCTCATCCCTTTTCGCTCACGTTTCCTGCCCTTGTCTATCCTCCTTCCACCGGACGACCCGTTCTCCAACGGAGGAACATGAGGGACAGGGGAAGGCAAGAAAGGTGACGGGCGACGTCCAAACGATGGAATCGAGCTGGTCTTCCCAGAGGAGCCTTGGTGGACACAAGACCCTCGTGGCATGCGCAAGGGCCATGCGTCTTGTTGTGTCTCGCAAGATGACCACAGAGCCTGCCAGAGGACGGCACACGAGCCGGTCCAGGCCAAAGGCCCGCGTGCACGAAGGCTTCCCGTCGATAGAGGCCATTGAATTTGGTCGGCTGCCCGCAGCTTCACAGGCAGCAGCTCACCTCCGTTCCACGGCCTCTCCCCTCCCCCGTCTTCTCCCGCTCCCTGCCCCCTCCGCCATCCCTCGCCCCCGAGGGGGGGGGGAGGCCTTCCTTCGGCTCGCGGGCTCCCGGGCCGGCGGCGGGCACCCCGCAGGTGCAGATGAAGCGGCAGCAGAAGACCAAGTGCGGGACGATGGCCCATTGGGCACCGGAGCAGTGGGACAACGGGCCGCAGGACCCTGCGGAGGGAGCACGGCACCGGCGGCGCGCCGCGAGCGACGCGCCTTCGCCTGCTCCGACGGGGGCGGGTGTTCATGGCGTGTGTGTTCATGTCTTCCCTCCCTCCCTCCCTCCTCCCTCGCTGCTCTCTCCCTCTACTCCTCCTCTTCCTCCTCCTCCTCATCATCATCACCATCATCATCCTCATCCTCATCTCCATCCTCATCCTCATCCTCCTCATCCTCCTCATCCTCCTTCTTCGTGCCACAGGGATTCTTCGCGCTTGTAAAAAGTGCGTTCGTATCTTACCTCCGACCGTTCCGAACAGGGCTCATGTCGTCGTCTCGGGAAAAGGCCAACCAGAGGCCTGATCTGGGGCCCAGGTCAAGGAAAGATTGCCCAACGCAGCTAGTCCATGCGAACCTTGATATCGAGAGCTCCGAAAGCGCACCGCCGTGGGAGCCGGAAATTAAAATGGGGACAAAAATGGTGTACCCAGGCTTGAAGCTCCCCCTCCCCTTATCAAAAACTAGGGACTTCCAAAGCCCCCCCACCCACCCCTTCCCCTCCGCCCCCTTGCCCGTGGGGGAGGGTCTGTTTGAAGCTACCATCACTCCTTCCCCCTCGTCTTCTCTGAGGCCAGGGATTCACTGGGGCTCCTTTTTTACCATCGGAGGGGGCCCTTTTCCCCTCCGTGTAAAGCCGGGCGCCCCCTTTCCAAGGGGGTGGCTTCGGAAGCCCCCCCCTTTCCATTCTTTCTCATATGCACCTACACCTCATAAGCCTTAATAAAAGTCTTGCGATTCCATGGGCTCCAGATGTAGCTGAAGAGAATCAAGAGTCTGGAGGGACCCTCTGCGTTTTCTTTGATCTCCCTGTTCGTAAGATGATCGTCAACACTGGCTCGGACTACTTGCCACAAGAACACGCTGCGAGCGAAGTCCACTTTCTTAGCTTAAGTGGATTCTAGTTTCGGACATCGTGCTCCCGTATCCTCGTCTTCGAGCAGGGATGTAAGACCTCCTGATGCCGACGGGCCAGCGGCCTGCAGGCTGGAAGCCGTGCAGTTCTTTGCCTCCACTTCTGTGGTGCCCTTCTCCGACCGTCGACATTTCGAGTAGGAGACTGACTACATAATTGATTTACCCCAGAATTGAAACTTCCTTCCGTCGAACCCACACAAATGCGCAAAATGTCCCGTAAATATACGAACAGTCTAGCAAGCGCTCGTACATTCGACGAAAAAGAAACCCAAGCTTGGGGCATCACGCAGTCGATCTCCCACCCGAACTCTTCTCCGCCCGTCGATACTAGCCAGACTGTTTCACCGAGTCGCTCGTTGCTACTCCGTGCTGTCCTTGCTCTCTCTCTCTCTCTCTCGCTCTCTCTTTTTTTCTCTCTCTCTCTCTCTCTCTCTCTCTCTCTCTCTCTCTATATATATCTCTCTCTCTCTCTCTCTCTCTCTCTCTCTCTCCGTGTGTCTTATGTTTCCTCCGCGTCTGTTGCGGGGATTACTGCGAGCATATTTGAAGCTTTGCTTTCGGGGCGGACTAATGTAAGCTTTTCCGAACTCGTGGGGTCTTGGGGGGGCCTTGTGGAGGCTTGTTGGGAGCCTCTTAGGAGCATTTGGGTGGTTTTGTGTCTTGCAGGCCATCATGTGGGAGCGGGCTCAGGGTGCCCACACGAGTTTACCCTCTTGGGCCCTCTTTGGGAACCTCTTAAGGGCGTGTGTTGGGTGTCTTGGGGGCCTCTTGGGCAGTACTGGTGCTCTCTTGGGCCGCCTCTGGGTCTTCTTGGGGGCCTCGTAGAATGTATTGGGCTGGACTGGGGAGCCTCCTGGACCGTCTGGTTTTCAGAAGCCCGAAGCGGCGAGAAAGCGATAATCATACAAATAAACAATGGCATTCAATGATTGGTCCTTTGGGGGGCCCTCTTGGGGCGTCTTTGGGGCCGTCTTGATGCCATCCCGAATTTTCTTGAAGCTTCTCCGTCGTATTGGAGCCCTTCCAGAGCCATCTTGGACGGCATCTTGGGCATTTTGTAGGCCACGGGGAGGGTCGATCTGGAGGCTCGGAGGGCTCAAGAGGTGCGTCAACGAGCGCGTACCCCACCACCACCGCCCTGTATTCTGGGATGTTGGGCCCCAGGGGAGGAGGAAATGGGACAGGGCTGAACCTAAACGGTGTTATTCGTTTTCGTTTTGTTTTCGTTTTCCCTCGTTTTGTCTTCAATCCGCCTCTACCGCAAAACGAAGTCGAAACGAAAACGGCCCACGAAATCACCAAAACACCGTTCAGGTCCAGCCTTGAAATGGGGAGGGGGGCAGCCAATCATCTCACAGGCCTCTCCATCCCCCTGCAAGCGGGGGCCGCCGGATTGGATATGGCTGGTCTTTGAGGGCTCCTTCAGCATTTCCGAGCGTGCGGGTGGATTCCTTGAGCAAGTTGCTCGACGCTTGTGCGGGGGACCCGAGCCAGCTCGTGCGGCTCCTGGGCATCCAGGATGGGCCCCAGGGAGAATTTAAAAGGGTGTGGGGAAAGCCATAGGTCCAGCGAGCCCCATGCAGTCTTGTCGAGACCTTTGGCAGTTCTCGGAAGCTGTCGGCACGGGCCGATCTAGCAAGCACGACATAAAACATGGCGCGAGAGCAAGCAGCTAAACTTGACTGGGAAGTGGAATTTCGCTCGATTGATGTGCTGAGCCACGTGAGTGTTCAAGGCTCAGGGGCATGAATGCAATGAGGAGACGGGACAGTCAGAAGAGGTTGCCTCAGACAAGACAGAGGTGCAAGCAAGGTTGAAAGTCTGTCGCGAGGGAATAGGGTGTGCACGACAGGGTTCCACGGATACTTGTTTTACAAATGGTGCGCGCTGGTATGCAGGACGAGGGCGTCGACATGTGGGCTTTAGGTTGCTTGCTTCTTCTTTCTTCACACATCCAGAGTGAGCTGATACACGGTCGTCTGCCATGTCAAGTTATGAATTGCATGCTAGATGGTGTCCGCAGTGTATGGCATGCTGTGCGCGACGTGATGAATACACATCTGTGCCTGCTCAAGGCGCAGACGGTTTGTGGACTGATCCGACTCCGCTCCCCCGCCGCCTCCTCCATTATGAGTGCCCCGCTGAGTTTGAAAACTAATGAAGATCAGCGTTGTGAATTTGGACGAACCGTTGGTTGAAACTAGCGCTCTCGCACACCGTGTGCAGCTACATCGATTGCGGGAACGTAAACAAAAAGAGTGGCCATGAGCTGCCCCAGCAAACGCATACCCCGCATATGTGTGCTACCCATCCCTACTGAGATGGATGAGTTGGACAGGGTCGGCATCCTCATCATTCCATTGCGTGCCTCCTCATCTCCTCCAGAAACCTCTCCTACTCCTGCCCTGCCTCTCCCGTCTCTCCTCCCTCTAAAGCACCCCGCAAAGAATTATTCAGTGCTGACTCGACCTGACCACATCTCCCAATCGGCGCCAAAAAAACAACGACAGCGGTAATAACAGGATCACCCAGTAGACTCCGTTCCATCACCCACCCGAGAAGGAGGAGAAGGAGGAGGAGGAGGAAAAGGAAGAGCAGCAGCAGGAGGAAAGGCACGAGAGAGATGTGGAAGAGAAGAAGAGAGAAGCAGAGAGAGGCAGAGAAGGAAGGCCGCGATGAAATAAACCTTGGAAACGCGGAGCCCCTTGCCGACCCCCCCTCGCGTCACGGCTGCATGTCCCCCCCTTTGGGGGAACGAAGAATGACATAAACATAAAGATTCGGAGGTCCGCGCGGATTTCTCCGGAGGCCTCTGGCGCCGCTCCCGGCACGCTCCCCGCGCCAGGGAGGGGCGTCCAGCGCGGATCCGGGAGATCCGCGAGGACGTCCGAGTTTTTATGGTTATGCCGTTTTTCGGTTCCCTACCCCTCGCCGACGCTCCTCCCGCGTCCCGGTTGCATGCTGTACGAGATGGTGGCAGGGCAGCAGCCTTTCCCCGTGGAGGACCAGGAGCCCGTGCCGCGCCGCCCCAGCCCGCGATCCCATTTCGGACCCCCGGCTCGATAGTTTGTCGCCCTCAGTCTTGCTCAGTTGATTGTTGCTCCCTTTTTTCGTCTCTCTCTCTTTCTCTCTCTCTCTCTCTCTCTCTCTCTCTCTCTTTCTCTTTCTCTATATTTCTCTCTCTTTCTCTCCCTCTCTCTCTCTCTCTCTCTCTCTCTCTCTCTCTCTCTCTATATATATATATATATATATATATATATATATACGTGTATGTGTCGCTGCATGTCTCTGTCTCTCTCTCTCTCTCTCTTTCTCCCTCTCTCTCGCTATGTATATGTATATATATGTGTGTGTGTTTCTCCCTCTGTCTCTCTCACTATCTCTCTCCTTGTTTACGCATGTATGTGTTATGTTGTCTCACTCTCTCTCTCTCTCTCTCTCTTTCTCTCCCTCTCTCTATACATACATGTTTCTCTTCATGTATGTATATGTTTGTATACCGCCTTTATTATATACCTCTATCTTACTCTCTTTCTCTCTTCTTATATATGTATGTACCTCTCTCTCGTTATCTCTCTCTCTCTCTCTCTTTCTCTCCCTCTCTCAATACGCGTATGTTTCTCGATGTGCCTGTGTATATAAATATCGTTTGTTTCTCTCTCTCTCTCTCTCTCTCCGTCTCTCTTGGTCTCTCTCTCTGTGTGTACCTACATATATATATATATACATGTATATATATGTATATCCCTCACTCTCACGACCTCCCTCCTTGTGTATGGATGTAGTTGTTGTGTCGTCTATCTCTTTCTGTTCCTGTAGCTCTAATACTATATCTCTGTCTCCCTCGCTCACACAAGTTGTCTCTATATCTCTCTTTCTCTTGTTATTACGTATTCAATGTCTTTCTCTCTCTCTCTCTTTCTCTCTGTCCCACTCACTCACTCACTCACTCACTCACTCACTCACTCACTATATATATAGATGTCTCTCTCGTCCCTTTTTTCTCTCTCTCTCTCTCTCTCTCTCTCTTGTCCCTCTCTCTCTCCCTCTCTTTCTCTCGCTCTCTCTCTCTCTCTGTATGTTTTCTCTCTCTCTCTTTCATGATCTCTCTCTCTCTCTCTCTGTGTATTTCTCTCTCTCTCTCTCATTATCTCTCTCTCTCTCTCGTTTTCTCTCTCTCTCTCTCTCTCTCTCTCTCTCTCTCTCTCTTTCTAGATTCGCATACATATGGCCGTTCTGGCTCAGATATCTTTGATATTGCGATCACCAACGATTCAGGACGGCTGGGTGTCAGCGAGCCTGGCTCGGCCCACCCTTTCAGCACCATAGCTTATTTCGCGCCATGCCGCTGGGCGAGGAGCACTGGTGAAATAGCGCGCCGACCCTGCCACCGCCTCCAGGGTGGTGGAGCGGCGGGTCATCCCCACCCTGGGGCAAAGACGGAGGTGGCTCAGGCAGCAGTGGTGGACACCGCTCGCCCAGGCCGCCGGCTCCACCAGATCGCGGTCGCCCCTGATGGATATGCCGGTTATGCGGCTGCAGAAAAAAAGATGCACAGTTCACCAAATTCAAGCAATGCAAGGAGCGGAGACAGCAGGCGCCCAAGCAGATCGGCATCCAGGACCAGAGTCGCGGCAGCTCAGAAAGCCGCCGTTCGTCTCTTCGTCAAATCGGGGATGTTGGCCATGATCGGTGTCTCGCTCCTGGTCGTGTTCGGTTCCAGGGCGACGGTCCAGACTTGTCCAAAGATGTGTCGCAGCAGCTCATGACCCTGTCCGAGAAGGCTGGTGACACTCGGAACGTTGCCCGCCACAAGCAGATGTTTGAGGACATGAATGGACGCGCAGCTGGTGGCGCCCCAAATCCAGCAGCGAGCAATATCCGCCCATACAGTCGTGTTGCAGCTAGAGCAGCGTTTGCACGATGAGACAGGATTGGAGCGCCAGTTGCACACGACCAGCGAATATATGGAGCGCGTCATGTCGGTGCGGCAGCAGCTTCAGGAAGCTGGGTATCGTGCCATGGTTGCGGAGTTGGTTGGTGATGTTGTATGCGTGCAGATCGAGATGCCCCGCCAACTTTCCAAAGTCCCAATCGAAGAGGTTGTCAAAAGTGAAGTCTCCGTTGCGCTGACGTTCGTTTTTGAATCGTATATCAGCTGCCAGGAGTACGAAATCAGAGCCGAACACAAGATCAAATGCCGTGGAGACGAAATCATGACAAGAAAAATTAGACCGTCGAAGGACCCAACCAGATGCAGCTAAATGGGCGTCGGGCGCATGCTGACCCTGCCACGGGGGCCTTTGGTGGATCCACCTTCGGGGCCACGAACCATGTGAAGGGCGCGCCACATTGGGCGTCGGGCGCACGCGGGCCCTGCCACTGGGGCCTTCGGTGGAGCTCCCTACGGGGCCAAGAACCGTGTGAGGGGCGTGTCAGAATGGGCGTCGGGCGCACGCGCACCCTGCCACTGGGCCTTTCGGCGGAGCCCTCCATGCTAAAGGCGACGGCGGAACGCAGAGTGCAGGGGCAGGAAGTGGAGGAAGGAGGAGGGGGGGAGGAGAGGAGAGGAGGAGAGGACGCGGGGCGCTGCCCCTTCAAAATGAGGGCCCAACACCACAGGACTGTTGGGAACCAAACAAGCAATGCAAAAGTTGTCGAATGATTTGTTTCCTGAGGCGTTGGAGAATACGGGCCAGGTCGACGCGGAGCACGCCGAGCACCAGTCCAGAATGTCATAGGAGAGGCAGGAGTCGGAGACGGGTGCCCCTCGGGCTCGCACACCCGACACGGTTCCCGCGCCCGCCGACGCGGCCGACGGCGCCGACGCAGGTCCAGCTGCGGCCGGCAGCGGCGGAGCAAGGGGAAGCGTTTTCTGAAGGCGTCGCCGCCGCTGGGCCTGCCCCCCTCCACCGCCGCAGGTGCCAGCGAATCTAAAGACGCGCGCGGCCGAGCCGACCGAGCCTCGGCAGCCGAGCGCCCATCACAAGTTGAGCCCCCCGCTGGGTCATGGTCCAAGTCTCCTGGGGGCGTGGTTTCCAGGTAGAGCCCTGGCCAGGGAGGTATTTGTTCCTTGACCTGCGTGCATTTCCACATCGGGAAATCTCTCGGCCTGCACCCCATCTAAGATGTTTCTATGATATCCCCCCCTCCCGGGCACAGGGCGAGAGCCCCGGGCCCGTAAGAGCTGGAAGCGTAATTCGGGATGGCGGCGCGACCTCAAGTCGGGGCCCACTTCCGCATCCTGGGGCCGGCAAGGTGGGGGCCGACAGTTCTGGGCCGGCACGGCGGGGGCCGACAGATCTAGTCAGGCGCGCGGGCGCGGGCCGATTAGACCCCTAGAGAATAATTTCGGATCGATTTCCGGATCGCGCGATTGCTCGGGCCGGGGCCCGACGAAAGAGTGGACCCCGCGTCATCTCACATCCATGCCCCCCAAGAACGCCGAGCAGCTGGCGGGGGCGATCTTTGCGGAGCGGGAAGTTGGCGCCTTCGCCACGGATGGAAAGGGACATTCGCTGAAGCTCCACGCAGCGACGGAGGCGGTTCCATAGGCGGAGTTGCAGTCCCCACCCGCTCGCGGCCATGCGCGCACCGCGCTCTGCCGCTCGTTTCCCCGGCCGTTCTTGCTCCAGGACGGGCGCCGCGCGCACTCGTCAACTCATCCAGCGAGTCCCCCATACATCCTGGTTTTACACATTTGAATGACTAAATTCGTTGCCCCGGCGACATACGCAGCATCCTGGGGGCTGTCTGGGCAGCGTCCAGGCCCGGGGCAACGAAGCCGTTCTGGGGGGCGACGCCAATTCCCCCCGAAAACGCAATCGAACCGGGCTTCGGTGAAAACGTCGGGGCCTTCGCTAAATCAGATGTCGGGGCGGCGTCTTTGCATTAACCAATGTGGCCAGATCTCGGTTAGTTGTCTCGTCGCGACGCCTGAGGTTGTTCAGCGCGCCCAATCTGTCTCGGCAGGGCTGGGCATCTGCGTCGAGACACGCACCCCCTGTTAGGATTCACTGCCATCCCAGAGCGTCTGAGTTGCAAGTTCCGCAGTTTCGCGGACGCCCCCGCCTCGCAGTCCAAAGGCCCGTCGGCCCCGCCGCCAGTTCCCCGCCATGGCCAGGGGCGTTCGATTTCGGGGCGGCAGTTCTGGGCGGGACCGAGGAGTGGGATTCAGTGGGCCCAAGCGGGTTTGAACGAGCTTCACTCGAAGTTTGCTAGCTTGCCGAGAAGGAGATAACCATCGCTGCTCTGGCGGAGCCCCTTTTCTGGGGGGGGGCCGCGCCCGTTGCCCGGACCCGCATGGGGCCCCTGCGTTCGATGCCGAGGTTTCTCCGAGGTATCCTGCGACAGCGGCGCTCAAGTGGCTCGACCACAGATCTAGGCAGCCATTCGTTAAGTTTCCCCGTGCGAGTTCGAAGCGGCCCCAGCGAAGCGAGGCAGCTGGGCGCCGCGACCTCCCGCTGTCCGAGATGCGCCTGGCCCCCACCAGCCCACGCGCGCCGGGTGCACAGCCTTGGCCTCAGCTGCTGCATCCGATATCCAACGTTCAATTGAGGCGCCAGACTTTCTGCCCATGGAAGCAGAAGTTCACGGGCAACAGATTAGTTGAGGTAGTCACGATGTCAGGGAAGGATTCCAGGGACGGCCGCTGGAACATATCAACTCAGGAGGGCGACGCGCCCACCTCGCAAGGAAGCCAGCTCCCAGGCGGATGCCAAGCAGCACAATCAGCGCTGGAGGGAAAGTGACCCTCTTGCCCTTTCGTAAACCCAAGCCACCCGCATCAGCGGCCTCTGGCAGGCCGAGTCCGCGCCCGTTGACTTTCGACGCGTCGGAGACAATCAAAAGAACACCCCTCCCCCTCCCCCCCCCCGGACCTCGATTACATCGGAAGGGCGTCGGCTCGGCGCGCTTCTCGTTCTGCCGAGTTTGCGCGCGGCTTCTACATGCGACGCTGCAGTTGGCTACCAGACAAAGGCCCAGGAAAGGTTGATCTTTTCCGGCGACGGAAGTTATCTCTTCATCGCTGGTCAATTGCAAGTCATCCAGCTTGTCTTCTTCGTACCCATGGAACCATTAGGGGGTGGCGCCTAATTGAATCACCCGATTAGTTGCTCAAGCTTTGAGGGCGCCGTCGTCGGTGCTATGCGACGCAATGGGAGCTCGAGCACACTCGGTAATTCTGTTCTGGACTCAGGTTTGCCGTCGCCTTGGATGTCGTCTGGCGCCAGGCGCCCAGGCCCGAATGCCGGGGCCCCCGAGGGGCTTGTCGCGGGCGCCCCGGTTTGGGGATGATTTAGTTTTACGGGACGTTCGATTTAGATATGCTGCTCCACGAATGAAAGGGGCTCGCTGGATGCAGCTTCGCGACGACATTC
This sequence comes from Prorocentrum cordatum, assembly GCA_963575745.1. Lineage (NCBI taxonomy): Eukaryota > Dinophyceae > Prorocentrales > Prorocentraceae > Prorocentrum > Prorocentrum cordatum. Next base: position 151,825 of record CAUYUJ010016875.1, on the reverse strand, counting down.
GTTAGTCTCTATTGTGGACTACATGCCCTGCAGTTTCCAGCCCACGTGAACCTCGACCAGTAAGTACATCGACGACTCAGGTCCTTCAGCAGCTGGCACGGCTCTCGAGAGCGAAATTGGCAGCAAGGCTTCTCTGGCGGACATTTGATTCGGACCGTGCTGCCCCCAAGGAACTTCGGGCTGTCCTGGGTAATTATTGTGGACCCATTTGGGGGTCGGTGGTGAACCTTGGGATCGATGACACCGTCGGCGGGGCCCAAGCGGGACAGAGGGAGATGTCGCAAGCCAGGGGCGAGCATGCACATTCGGAAGCAGTCTGCTCGTCAGCGTCTGAAGGTCACTAAGTGTTTGGGCCGCTACTCGAGGCGACGTTTTGTTTCTGGCTGTCTCCCAGGGCCCCTTCATGGGGGCGGGGTCCACGGGATGCCTGACCTTGAGCTGCTGCGAGTCAGGCAGGCCGCCGGCAGGGTCAACCGCCCGCGAGCCAAGGGCCGCCCCTTGACTACTCTGTGCATTTTTGAAGACGACCCTGGATGGAGGGGTTCTATCGCACCCATATTGGGGCACGCCAAAAAGGCTTGGGTGGTACATACGGGCTCGTACGCATTAGGGCTAAGTTCAAGGAATCGCGCCAAGGCTGAAGTTATGTTTCTCTCCGACGTCTCCGGATGGCGCCAGGTCAAGGGGCCGATCTGAGCCTTCGAGCTCTCCCTTTTTACCAGGATAGGATGGGGGATGAGCAACTACGCGACGTTGGCGCAAGATTTTGGGGAGGGGGTTAGTTTCGCGCCGTTCAGCACTGCGCCCCCCAAGGCGCTGCTGCTTCAGGCTACGCCCCGTGCCTTCGAGCGCTCGGTGTCCACCAAGGCTGGGGCCAAGAGTGTTAAACTTCGCTACGATGCGGTCAAATCGCACATGCGATCGAATCGTGTCAGCCCGCTCGAACCTGGCGCGCGGTGCGATTTTGACACCTCGGCGAGCGACCGATGTTGAATACCCCCTTTTCGTCAGCGAAGCGCAAGATTTGGCATCGGTCGTCGACTCTGAGCGCCACTGGCTGTGGGAGCGCCCTGCGTCCCAGGCCGAGCGCGAGGAGCTTGTTGGCGAGGGGCTCATTCAGGAGGCTTTAATGGTGCAATCAGAAGATGGAGTCCTCCTTTTTCCTCTAACTCTGTTTGGGCACCCTGGTGATGTTCACCCTCGGCCTGTTGCTGCTGGCGCTGCGTCATTTACTTCGGTCGATTTGTCCGGGGAAGGCGTTGGCATGGAGAGGGATATATTCGTTCACGGCAGTTCCAGGAGGCACATCATTCACGAGCTCCATAGAGCGAGTACGGGGGCACTTCAGGTCGATAGGCAGGGGGATAAGATTGGTCAAATTGTTGGCCCCGCCCCAGCCCTTTTATAAAGCCACCCCCCAAGCGGGTGAGTTGAATGCTGGCCCCTCGGATGTTTCTCGGATTGTTTAAACTTGGTTAAGCCGTGCACAGGCCGCGTTGACGAACAATTTCGGAAGTAACGCCTTTTGCCGAGATCTTTCAGTTTTTCAGCAGTGCTCCACATGATTTCGAGGAGTGCACAAAGCGAAGACCCATCCCGACGTTGACGAGGCCGGCATTTCTCCAAGAGAAGATGTCTAAGGCGCGGCAACGACCATGCCGATAGAGTTGCTAAGATAGGAGCCTCCATGCACCCCTGGTGCAGCGATGCAAAAGATACAGCTTGGGCCCAGATAATCAATGTCTCGAAGGCTGCGTGGAAGCTAGCTTGTGTTATGCTGCCTGTGTTGCCGAAGTCTGGCACTAGAGACGCGCACTTTGAGATTGAAGCTGGTCTGACCCAGGAGGCCTCGAGGGACTTAGATGGTCGCAGCCATACAGCATCGCAAACATAATTGCGTTCCTGCTGCAAAGATATATGTTTATGCGTGATGCCATCAAATATCCAGGAGCACATACTCGAAGCTTGTAACTCTGAATGCAGCAAGGCAGCACCTCCGAGTGCTCTGGTTGCCCAGGTAAGCGAGCTTTGGGCGGTCAGTGGGGAGTTTCGGGCGAGCGGGGGTACAGTGCTCAATGCCAGCCACTCGCTTCAGCACTGGCCGAAGTTTCATAGTTTATTATGCAGCGCCTGCGGGCGTACTGTTACTGATGATCCTCGCCATATGGCAGCGCCCTGTCGGCCTCGTATTTCCAAGAAGCGACAGGAGAATTTCGGATTAGCCGCTGGTTTCTTCCTGGCAGCGGAGGGGCATCAGCTGTGGTCGTGGAAGCTGGGACCTCCCGAGCCATCGTTCGTACCCGCCAGTTCTCCTGCATCAAGACAGCAGCCTCCGCTCTCCCATACGGTGGGGATGGGCTCGGGAGGTGTCACCGCTTCAGTCGCCTCGCCAGTCGCATCTGTACAGGGTCGGCGCGGCACTCTACCCACAGGAGGAACCCCCACAACAGTTGTTGTTTCCGTCGAGGTTGTCAGTTGCATCCAGGGCGCCAGGCAGGCCCAGAAACACGTGGCCGAGTCTCTCCGCGAGTGGGGGAGGTAGAGGGTTTCTCCGAAGGGGCTTCAGCGACCCGTCCTCCTCCTCCTCCTCCTCCTTCTCCTCCTTCTCCTCCTCCTCCTCCTCCTCCTCCTCCTCCTCTTCCTCCGCCCTCCTCCCTCCTCCTCTCCTCCTCCTCCTCCTCCTCCTCCTCCTCCTCCTCTTCCTCCTCCTCCTCCTCCCCTCCTCCTCCTCCTCCTCCTCCTCCTCCTCCTCCCTCCCTCCCTCCCTCCCTCCCTCCCTCCCTCCTCCCTCCCTCCTCCTCCTCCTCCTCCTCTCCTCTTCCTCCTCCCTCCTCCTCCTCCTCCTCCTCATCCTCCCCCTCGTTCCCCCTCCTCCTCCTCCTCCCTCCTCCTCTCCTCCTCCTCCTCCTCCTCCTCTCCTCCTCCTCCTCCTCCTCCTCCTCCTCCTCCTCGGGTCGCCTACGGCCCTGGGGGAAACCGTGCAGGGGGAGGAGGAGAGCCCGCTAATAGTGGCTGTTTTGCCATCGGGAGGGGGCGAATGATTCCGACGAAGCGTTTGAGGGACAAGCCCTGCTTGCGGCCTCTGGCCAGGCTGGGTTCCACTTTCCACCGATGCCCTTTGCATTGGTCTTTAATCCTGCTGCTCGTGGTCTGTTGGTGCCGCGGGCAGGATTGCAAAAGCTGCCGACGGGTGCACTATCCGCACGGGTCCTCTCGGATCCGGCCTGTGGCGGGGAAGCCATGGTGCACTCTGCGCCTCTTGCATGGACATCGGGCTGCCGGCTCGCCGGATGCCACTTCCTTTCTTCTGCGCCCTCGCGGACGGAGAGGGCAGGGATGAGACACGCGCCCTCCCGCCAATGGTGTCCTTGGTCTCTGCGAGCCCCCGGTCACCATCGGGCTCCCAGAGATCGTCCGCGCCGTGCTCTGGTGCGCTGTGTGCAGTCTCTCTGCGTTCGACACGGCTGAGCCGTGAGCAAGCTCAGCCTTGCCGCCGTTGATTTTGGTTGCTGGAGCCCTCTGTTAAGAAATTGTGTTCTCTCTTTGTTTCTCTCTCTCTCTCTCTCTCTTTCTCTCCCTCTCTCTCTCTCTGTCTCTCTCTCTCGCCAGCCCGATTCACCGCGCGGCCACGCGTCATCGGTGTCTGGCTTCGGGGGACGGGGGACGCCCCGTTTCCGCAAGCCGCATAGCGTCCGAGCCCTTGTCCCCTGGCCGCCAACCGGGGCTTTCCCGACCTGGGCCCTTCGACCGCGGGGCGCCGAGAAACGTGGCGCATCGCCTGCTCAGCACCCCGCCTGGTACTTCAGTCGCTTTGCGCCGGGGGCTGGTTGTTTCAACGTCCCCCGTACCCCAATGTGGGCACCACCGCTAAGCGTGCTTTTGCGGCTTTGGCAAGTGCAGATGCCGGCTGTGACGGAACCGCCGTCTACGTATCCGGTCTCTCTGTGTCTCTGTGTGTGTCTCTCTCTGTCTCTCGTTCTCTCGCATTATCTCTCTCTGTCTTTCTTTGTTTGTCTCTTTTGTTTTCTCCCTCTCTCTCTCATTCTCTATTTCTCTCTCTCTCTCTCTATCTCTCTACGCATATACGTATGCGAATATGTACGTATGTGTATATATATATATATATATGTCCCTCGCTCTTTCTCTCTCCTTGACTCGCAGTCCCCCTCGGCAGGGAACCCGACGCGGACCCAGTAAACTAGAAGACGGGGCGAGCAAGAGCAGGCCCCTAATTGGGAGGATGACGGCGGCGGCTGCAGCGGCAACTATTGCAAAAACGGAGCGTCAGATGCAGCAGCGGCAACTGTTGTGGCATCGGTACGACACTACTGCGGCGACGGCCACGGCACGGGCGTTCGATTCTTTTTGATTATGACTTGTCTAGTTGTAGCGTTCTCTCGTTCTAATATGTTGCGCGCACCCCTCCGAAAACCGCCGTCATCACCCCATGCAAACGCCGCTCGGGGGGTATACTGCCCGCGGGTCGACGCATCCAATGTGTTGGCCTACGATCCGCACCTTGCTTGTCACGTCAAAACCTTAGTTCGATTGCACTTCTGGGGTCACCAGGAAGACTCGCCACGACTTTGGGCCGCCGAGGAATCTGGCAGGAGTTCCCTTCCGCCCCACTGGCCTTTCCTTGGCTCTTGTCCCTCCGTGGTTAACCTTTGACTTTCAGGCGGCCGCGATATCCTGCTGCATTGCGTCAGCGCCACACCGCCCCCAAGTCTGCCGCACATCGGGGCAGGTGAATTTGAAGCCAGGTTCAAGAAGTGAGCTTCTCGGGGGGAGGGGGGAACTAATGGACATGTCGCGTCGAGTGTCGGCTCAGCGATTTGCGAGGGGATACCCGCGTCTGGCGAAAATGAGAAGCGGCTGGCGCATGCCGAACTGATTACTGGCGGATTTGAAACACGATCGCCGAATATGAGACAGACGATTGTCGTATGGGGGAGCTGCGAATAGAGGATTTTGTGACTGGGGGACCTGCGGTTGACGAGGGGGGAATATTGTGACAGGACGAGTGGGGGACTGGCGAGTGGCGAATAGGGGACAGGCGACCAGCGAATGGGTGACAGGCACTGGCGAATGGGGGACAGGGCTTCCCACAAGCGAATGTGGGATTGGCACTAGCGACCTCTTCATGAGCCGTGGCCGTTTTGGAATGGTTTCCCGTTTTCGTGTGTTGAGGAGGTTCTTGATTCTTGTGTAGCCCACGACCGGGAACGCTTGGTCAGCAGGGACGACGTGGCGATAGGGGGAAGCGATGGAGTCGCCAATGCTTCATCTGAGAAGCGGTACAGTGGTTTCAGCTAACGAGTTGATCAATCCATGTGGAGGAGTTGCCAGAGGGATTGGGCCAATGTCGCCCGCGAGTGTCAACATGGAGCCTCTTCGCCAAGCTTCGCCTTGTAGCTATCAGCGTCGCCCCAGCTCGAGACATGGCTTCCGCTCGGGTGCAGCCACGACCGAGAGCTCGACGGCAAGTCAGATGTGCACGCCGTGCTCGTAGATTGGATTTGCAAATTGCTGCGTAGGGCGATCCGTCCTGGTCGTTGGCCTGCGGAAACGGAGCGCGATCATTCAGGCATTACAGGGGGAAGCCGTATGCAGCCGCATGATGTGGTTGAGGTCTCATGCGCACCCGTTTGATGTCGATTGCGGGACGTCATTACAACGATATCCGAATATTGTTATGATGTCGTGCGCGCAATTGTTGCGTGTTGCAGATATTTGTTGTGCAGAATGGCTCCCGAAGTAATTCAACATGTTGTTGCGTCATCGTGAATGAGTACGGCCCGATCATGCGCTAAAGTCTACAGTCGACGCATGGGCCTCTGCAAAATCGTGCAGCCGCATCTCGCGATAATTGCACGTGATCGAGAGATTCTCCCCTCTGGCGGCAAGGACGAGCTCAGAAGAAGAGTTCTCAGCGTACAGTTTGTGCGCGCTCCTTAGTTCGCTTCGATCTGTACGGCAGTATCGCTTTCTTGACAGACGCTGAACCTTCGGCGATTCACTTAGTTGGCTCTGTTCGTGAATTGGGACGGTGACTCATGCACTTTCAGTCAACAAGGATAGTCGTGCAGCCGCCACTGTTACAAAAACACGTTGACCCTATTTCGTGCCAGGGTTTGCCACAGCGACAGTCTCGATTGGCCTGACGAGGTACGCCCCATGGTTCTCGAACGAGGCTGGCAGGGACGGGTGCATGCAGGGAGGGACCACGGCAAATGTGTGTAAAGTTATCTTGGCAACGGGCTCAACCTTGCGCAGCTGCGTGTTGCGCAATTGATGGCACTCCCCTGTGTATAATGCGTGCCGCCGGAGACAAGGAGTTGGAGCTCCTTGTGGGCACGATTTGCGCGAGGGGCGTGCCGAAATGGGCAGGGAGCGCATGCGAATTGGCCCACTGAGGCCGTAATTGGATCTCTTTCTCGCTCTTTGGAGGGACATTAAGGAGGGCACGACCCGTGCGATGGGGTGCTGGAATGGGCGAAGCGCGCATGCGAATCGGACCATTGGGTCCGTCGGAGATCCCTATGGAGCACGAGGCGTACGAGGGGTGTGCCGAAATGGGCGAGGGGGCGCAGGCGAATTGGCATATTGAGACCGCAAGTAGCGCAACCCTTTGGGACACGATCCACGTGAGTGATGGGAAGCAACAACAACGGCAGCTGTTGGCAGCGGCAAAAGTAGTAATGGCAGGATGGGGGAGGAAGGAAAGAGAAGGAGAAGGAAAATAAGGTCGAGGAGGAGGAGGAGGGGGGGAGAAGAGCTGGCGGGAAGGACGCATATGCGCGGTAAAGCTGAGAGAAAACAAGGACCAAATTATCATTGCGACGGACCCAACCACATGCAGTTGTAAGCACCGCAGTTCTGAAAATCGTTTTCGATGGAGCTCCCTATGGGCCACGAAACGCGTGAGGGGTGTGCCGAATCGGGGGCGGGTACGCCATGCTGACCCTGCCGATGACGATGGAGCTTCCTATGGGGCCACAAACTTGTAAGGAGTTTGCCGAATCGGGTGCGGGCACGCCATGCGGACCCTGCTGGTGGAGCCCCCTTGTGGGGCCACGAAACGTACGAAGGTTGCGCCGCATCGGGTGCGGGTACGCCATCGGGTCCTGCCGCTAGGGCCTTCGGTGGGGCTTCCTATGGGGCCACGAAGCGTGCGAAGGCTGCGCCGAATCGGGTGCAGGTACGCCATGTGGACCCTGCCGTTGGGGCCTTCAGTTGAGCTTCCCACGGGGCCACGAAACGCGCGAGGGGTGTGGGTGTGCCCCATCGGGTGGGGGTACGCCATGTGGACCCTGTCGTTGGGGTCATCGGTGGCTTCCTATGAAGCCACAGAACGTGCGAGGGGTGCGCCGAGTCGGGTGCGGGTACGCAATGCGGATCCTGCCGTCGGGACCTTGGGTGGGGCTTCCTACGGGGCCACGAAACGTGTGAATGTGCGCCGAATTCGGGTGCGAGTACGCCATGCGGACCCTGCCGCTGGCGCCTTCTGTGGAACTCCCTATGGGGCCACGAAACGTTTGAGCAGTGTTCCGAACTGGCTGCCATGCACAGGACAGAAGCGGGGATGGGAGGAGGAAGCATTGAGTGACGCGGGACGCTTTCCCTTCACAACGAGGACCCAACACAGTATGATTTGCAAAAACACATGACAGCTGGGAAACAGGATGTAAGTTGGAGGATGGAAAGGGCAGAGTGTCACACACACACACATACACACACACACACACTACGCGCGTAGGGTTCAGGGCAGCACCCACATCGGCACGCAGGATATGAAGATACGGAGTCTGAAAGTATTGCACATTCTTCTTGGTGCTGATTCACAGTGCACCACCATGTGTCTTCGTTTTCTGTCTGGATGTCTGTGCCCGGGCACCCCGTGAAGTGATCACCCAATCGCACGATGCCACAGGGAGGTTTGTCATATACTACATTGTCTATTGCAACGTGAACCGCACCACCGGACCCGGTGTAAGGAAGCGACATGTGGGATGTTGTTTCAAGTGGGAGGTGGAAGTTTGCAGCCGAGATGTGCAGCATTGTCATGCTTCTGATGGCGTATACAGTCACGATTTGAAAGCATGTGCTCAGTGTTGTTGTCAAAGCACTCAAGTTGTAATGTCGCATGTCCCAGGCGTTTACCAGTTTACGTTGGGGGGCCAGATCGCCTTATCAGTCGCATCTCAAGGAGGGAGCAAGAGGAGGAGGAGGAAGAGAGGAGAAGGAGTAGGAGGAGGACGAGGAAGAAGACGAGGAGGAGGAGGGAGGAAGAGGAGGAGGAGGAGGAGGACGCGAAGGATGGATGAAGAGCAGTGGGACGAGCGAGGGCTCGTCGTTGGTGCGTCATATATATATACATATATGTATCGGTCAAACCCAGGTCGCCACGCTGGCGCATTCGCTCGTCGCCGGTTCAGGTCGTTGTTCGCCCCCTCCGCGGGTGTCGAAATATGCATGAGGCACCCAATATTCCAAGTGGATTTCATGTTTCGTCCTCCTCATCCTGGTCATCATCATCATCATCATCATCATCATCATCATCATCATCATCATCATCATCATCATCATCATCATCACCGCCACCATCATCCGAATCATCATAATCATCAGCAGCATCATCAGCATCATCATCATCCCCATCACCATCACCATCATCATCTCCCTCTTTCTCCCCCAGCCCCCCTCCTCGTTCTGTTTCATTCTCTCTTCCCTCCCCCTCCTTCCTCCCCGTCCTCGGCTTCCCCCTCCTTCCCTGAGCATTCTCTCGCCGAACTCTGCGGCGACGCTCAGGAGCTCATGGGCCACATGTGGTTCGACTGCCGGAGCCCACAGGGAGGGGAGGCAAGGGGGGGGGTAGAAGTCCTGCTCTCCACCTCAATATCCCCCGTATTTATCGCCATCCTCATCTTCCTCATCCCCCTTCCCGTTCTGCTCTTCCCTCTCCTGATCCCCATACCAAATCTTTCTCCTCAACCTCCTTCCATACGTCATTCATTCAAGTTGCTGCATCTTTCATCTGTATTGTCATGTGGTCAGATTGGTACTCATCCACCTCCTCCTTCTCCTCGGCACAAGTCCTCCTCTTCCCTTCAGATGTAAGGGGAGGGTGAGAGAGAGAGAGAGAAGAAAAGAGAGAGAGAGAGAGATAGAGAGAAAAAATAACTATTTGTTCGGCCTGCTGGCCTACGCCTGGCTGGGGAAGTCCACGATCGTCGCTTGGCGTCGATCCAGCGTTTGCGAGGGAGGAAAGAGGAGGTAGGCAGGCATGGAGGAAGAGGCGGAAGGACCGTCGTGCATCGCGCGATGCCCAGGGCAGTTTTTTTCCCAGCCCTCCGTTGCGTTACGGTTTCGAACAGGCATCGCAGTCTCCAGCCTTATCCTCGTCCGCCTCTCGCCTCCCTCCTCCCTCCCTCCTCCCCTCTTCTCTTCAGTCTCGGCTCGAGTACCGTCGGGTAGAGGTTCACCACCGACACGAAGCGGCCAGCATTACCGATGGTCGCAAAAGTGAGCACGCGCCAACACAGCGTGCGATTGATTCGTGACAACTCCCCTTTGCAGTATCCGCGCGCGCTCCGAGGCTCCAGAGGGTCAACGCCGTGCGCGTTCATTTCCAGGGCAGCCCAAGCCAACAACCAAGAGCCGCCACGCCACGAGGCAAGCTTGCTGGACTGCCACGAAAGCAGCCTGGCCCGCAAGGAAGACTGCGTCGCCGCACTCCAGAGCAATGGCGGCGCCGACCGGGCAGTCGCTGCACACAACGAGCTCGCTCAAACACCAAACCGAAGTCGATTTCATCTACCAACAACATCGCCCCAACCAGCCCAAATTGAAGGGCGAGCTGATTAAAATGTGCAGGGATGCTAAGATCAGCTACACAATGCTGCATTCTTCAAGTGGCTTACGCGATGCCGCCGGGCCCACAGAAGGAGCCAGTGCTTGCGACGATCTTGGAAGTTATCTGGTGGGTCAGGAGATTTTTGGGTGCATTTTTGGGGCTCGTGGGAAGCCTCTCAGGGGCCTCTTAGAGGGTTTTTGGAGGCATCTGGGGGCCTTTGGGGCCTTCCTGGGGACCTCCTGCGGGTTTCTCGGGGACCCTTCAAGGGTCACTCGTGGGCGCTTCGGAGTCGTCGGGAGGGCTCTTGAGGCCATCTCGACATGTCAGTTCGTATCCTCCTTCTTGGGGTTTGGAATCCGTCCTGGAGCGATCGCGATGGTTTGTTGAGACGCCCTTCGCGTTTTTGAAACCGAAAGTTCAAGCAATTGAAGGATCGAGTGTGCCCTAATGATCTAAAGCTCATAAAGCAGCGCCAGCAGCCTCCAACACGACTCAAGAGGCGCCCATGAGGGCTCTAAGACGGGCCTTTGGACCATCTTAGGCGATGTTGGAAGTATAGAATACCAAGCACGCTCCCGAAGCCTTTCGACAAAAATTACGCGAGCCCCCCCAGGAGCGCCCAGATAGTTAAGCCCTGGCCCTTTTTCGAAAGAGCACTTGCAATACTCAACACGGAGAGTTCGAAGGGACCTGAAGCTTTCCCACTCAGTGCCGACGGCATAGTGGCGGGAACATACACAGTGTGTAACCTTCTGTAAACTTGTATTTAACGAATGTGTTGTTTTTCTGTTTGGCCAGGGTCTGCTGAACTGCTTTTGTTGGGTTCCTGCCCCTGACATGGGCGGAACCAGAGCATAGCAAATATCGCATCCTCTGCCAGCCAAGAGACTGGCCGATGCTGCCCAGCCGCCCGCTTGGCCTCCCCGCTGACCCGCCCGCAAGGAAGGCGCACAAGACCGCCGTGCCGGTGCCCGTGCACACGGCCGCGGCAGAGGACGGGGCGATAGGTTGCGCGTCTCTCTTCTTTCGCCCACCTCCACGTTTTCCTCCCTCACCCTCCGTATCCTTCGCAGCCTCCACCTCCTCCCCACCCGTCGCCATCTTGGCTCGAGGCTCCGCTGTGCGCAGCAGGGAATGAACACCGTTGATCCGCGGCTAAGTCCAGCTGATGTTCTGGAACTCTCATCGTTGGGGTGCATCATACCCACGCGGGAAGCAGTTTTCTAGCATCCAAATTGTCGCCATGGCATCGTGGCGAAACGCATCGCAAAATCACAAGGCGAATCCGCAGTGTGTATGCTCAGAGTACGGCCAGGTATTTCCGCAAGTGGTATTGCTCGAATTGCGGTGGCGTGTACAGGGCAAACATAGAAGCTGGCAAGGAGGATCCTCGACGTGGCGTTGCGCGTGAAGCGCTGCGGCAGCTGGTGATGATGTTACGTGTGATGTCGATGTTGATCTTCTCTTGCGGCTGCCATTCCGCGAGATTACCAAGAGGGCCCATGTTGGCCCTGTGAGTGCTCTGGCGGACCGGCATGCCCCAAAGCTTGTCAAAATGGCTTTGAGATCGCCCGAGTCACCCCAGAGGCGCACCCCCCAGGATCCCACCCTTAGGCGGAGAAGGGATCAAAGGATAAGGGTTCCCCTTGACTCGGTTATGACCTTGGCCCATTCACCTCGGATTGGCGACCTTGGCGGGCCCCAGGTGGCCGCAGGTTAAAATGGAGGAGGGGCTCGAATGGAAAAGCGTCTCCCATGAGCACTCCTGGACGACCACCCAGGGTTCCCCTTCACATCCGCCGCAGATTGGCAGATTTGAGAACCGACTCCCTTCGTAAATACGGTGTACGTATGTACGCAGATAGCTGTACGTATATAATGGATACCTATACACATGATAAAAACGGATCCGACTTGATCTCCGGTGCGCCGGCCGAGCTGGGTCCGGAGCGCCCCTGGAGGGGCCCCACAAGAGCCCCAGAGTGCCCCAAGAGGGCTCCAAGCAGGACCTAGAGGGCTCCAAGAGGCCTTTCATAAGGTCCAAGAGGGCCCCAAGTCGCCAAGCGATCAATCCAAGACGCTCAAGATAGCCCCCAAACGGCCCAACAGGCCTCCAAGACGCCCCCAGAGGCCTCCAACAGCCCTCTCAGGAGAGTTCAACGAGGCACAACATTTCCACTTTCACGGCGTCCAAGACGGCTCGAGAGGCTTTCCGGATCATCCTGAGACGGCCCAAGAGGCCCCCAAGAGGGCCCCCGGATGCCCCAAGAGGGCCCCAAGGCGGTAAAACCAGGGCCCAAGAGGGCCATTTGAGAGGTCCAACAGGGAAACCGAATTGAGCCGCCCCAAAGGGGCCCCCGAGACAGCCAGCAGGCCCCCAAGAGGCCCCACAGAGGCCCAAACGAAGCCCTCAAAAGCTCCCAACAGGTTCCCGAGAGGCCCCAAGAGGCCTCCTGACAGGCCCCAGTAGCTTTGTTTCCGAAGCTCACAAACGACTGCGCGCCATAGCCGCCCCACCCCGACCGAGGCACCAAATAGTTCGGCGACGGCCAGAAAATCTCGGTTTCTCTCTTTCTTTCTCTTTCTCTTTTTCCATCTCTCTCTCTCTCTCTCTCTCTCTATTTCTCTCTCTCTCTCTCTCTCTTTCTCTCTTTCTCTCTTTCTCTCTCTCTCTCTCTCTCTCTCTCTCTCTCTCTCTCTCTCTCTCTCTCTATATATATATAGATTCTCTCTCGCTTGTCTCTGTATTCACATGTGTAATTATTTGTTTAAGACGTATGGTAACTCGAAGAATAACAACAAGGATATTAATGATGTGTCCCCCCAGGTGATCATACAGGTTGCATGGTGCGCGGTGACTCCTGCTTCTCTTCCTCCGCTGCCACCCTACTATCACCCCATCTTCTGTTATCATCATCATTGCTCTCTTCCGCCCCCGTCCCTAGTCCTCGTATGTTGCGTCGTTCTGGAACTTCTGTTACGGATCATATCACAATCAATGAGACAGCTTTCAGCACAGCGGATAGCACAATTACTACAACAAACCATACAGCCAATAGTATAGTTTTCATTACAGCTCACAAACAGCTCCTACCAAAGCTATTGGCACAGATCCTGCAACTGCGTCTGTTGCAGCTCGTTTACATCCACGACTACGTTTCCCATGGCAAAGTCCACCTCGAGGAGCAACGCGAATCATCGTGACTGTTGCGTCTTGACGATCATGAATCGTACTAGAACACAGCTCTTGGGACTCCAACACAACGAGACAACGTAGCAGTTGCGCCCTGACAGGCCGACATCGTGCCAAAGCACATTTCTGGCACGCGAACCGTGAGGATCCGTGAAATTGTTGTACACTCGTAAGACGAATGCGCGCAGCGCTACGGCGAGAGCCACATTTCGAAAAGGAACCGCCTTCCATCCGCGAAGTTTCTGCAAATGCTCAAGACGTGTGCGCGCGCGGCGCTAACGCAAGAGCCACGAAACGTTGACCCGCCCTTTCGACCAGCTTCGGGGCGTGACGGGGAGGAGTCACTCACACGGAAAAGGAGCGAAGAGGAGAAGAAGAAGAAGAAGAGGAGGAGAGGAGAGGAGACGAAAAGATAGAGAAAGAAAGACAAAACATATAGGAATAATAATCGAAGAAATGGAGCAGGTAAAGCCCACATTGATGGTCATGGAGGGGGCAATGCATGATCATGTCGGGGCAACCGTATCCATCTATCTATCTATATACATACACATACAGATGTACATATACATATACATATGTTGGTAGATGACTCTTGCATCACGTTATGTTTCCAGCGTAGCGAGTTTCAAAAGGCCGTCACAAGTTGCAATTGTCTTCTTTTGCTCTCACCGAACCGCTTGGGCTCAAGGCTTGAATGCGCGCTCGGCGCGCGGCGGACTGCATCGGATCCGTCGGTGACCGCGGCGCGCGGCGCGCCCCAGGCGGCGCGCGAGCGGCTGCCACGGCGCCCGCGAGTTCCGAGCTGTCCGACTTGCAGCCAGCCCAGGATTGCCCGCCTTGCGAGGAGGTGGCGGGCGCCGCCCCAGAGGGCTGCTGGCCGGGTTGGTGGCAGGCGTTCGCGCTGGGCGGCCTAACGGGAGCAGGGCTGATCAGGTCACGCGTGGCGCTCGTGTCGCGCGCGAAGCTTGCGGCGCGCAGAAGCCCCTCCAAGCGGCCCTCTTGCAGCGACGGCGTCCTCGGCGAGGAGGGCGCGGCGCGGGCGAGATACAACGCGCGTGGTCTCCAGCCGCGGCACCGAAGATTGACCTCGGCGCGCCTGCCATCTTCTCCGTGGAATCTGTCATACTGACACCAGGCGGGGAGGCTTACATCGAGGACCTCCAACCACTGGCCGATGTGGAGGAGGAGCGCCGCGGGCCAGCGGCGCCGCCGCCGCCGCCCAGCGGCGTCGGGGGCGGCGGCATTCTCAGCGCGGTGGAGGACCGCGGCGCGCCTGAGCCGCAGCGGCCCGCGCCCCTGGCGGCGCCGGAGGAGGCGGTCGAGGAGCGGGCCCGCGGGGCGGCGACTCCCCGGGGGAGCGGGCGCAGAGCGCGAGCTCCCGCAGCGCCGGCAGCGCCGGAGAGCCGCCAGGTGGCCGCCGACGCTGGACTGGGGATCGCCACGGGCGACGAGCTCCTCGACGCGCCGGACGTTCCTGGTCTCGCGGGGCGGGCTCCGAAGATTCTGCCCAGCGCCTCGCGCGAACGGCCGGGCCTTCGCAGAGAGGCCGCGGAACGACGAGGCGGCGGCGCACAATGCCAGGTCGAAGGCTCGCCACCCTCGTCGAATTCGGACGCGCGGCCGCCGGGCGCGCCGCGCAATCCAGGGCGCGAGGCAGCGACTGCAGCGAGAGGTGGCGACGAAGATGCAGCTGGTAGAGTTCAAGGACAGGCTCGCGCCAGGCCCACAGACGGCGCGAGGCGCACGCAGCTCGTGGACAGGCGAGGGGGCGGCCCGATGGACCATCGCCGCCGGTGGGCATCGCGAGCGGATCTCCCCGGCACGGACTTCGGCGCCTAGGAGCATGGGCGCAGGGTGCAAGCCTGCCAGTTTGTCGGGGAGCACGATCAAGTGGACCTCCTCACCTTGGCGGGGCTCGAGGCGATCACGCGGCGCTGCCAAGTCCGCGGGTTCCATTGCGGACAGAAGAGCCAAGGCAAGCAGAGCGAGCAGGCCCACGGCGTCAGCAGGGACGAGCCAGCTCACTTCCCTGGCCCTCGTCGGCCAGGCAGGGAGGCCGCGGTCCGCCCGGAGGCGACGGAGCGGGCGTCGAAAAGATCCGCCGCGACGTCGAGGCGGCGAGGCAGATGGGGGAAGCGCAGGGGGAGGCCAACGCCGCGCGCAAGGGCGGCGCGTGACATGCCAGGGCCAGAGGTCGGCCCCGCCGCGATGGCCTCCTCACGCGTGGGGGGGCATGGCGACCATCCACGTCACGCGAAGTTCAAGTGCGTTGCCCTGCGAAACGCGCTGCCCCTCGCAGCGCCTGCACCCCCGCATCGAGCAGAGGACCTTGCTTCGCCGTCGCGGTCAGCGCGCTGACGGGCGGAGACTCGGGGGCCTCGTTCGGAGCGACAGTCCGGGGCGACGCGGGCGTTGCACGAGCTCGGCGGCTATTCGGGCGCATCCATTGGCGAGCCCGTCGTGCCCACGCCGGCGCCATTCAGATTTTTTGCGCGCGATTTCGGGCGGGCGCATTTTCGCGGGCGCGTTGCGCGCGGCGGGCGGGCGCATTTGGCTCTCCCCGCGCGACGGGGGGCGATTCCGACCAGCGATCGGAGACGCTGGAGACGTTGTTTTGGACGCCGGCCTTCGTCGTGTCCGGCCATTTCTTCCTCTGCGCGCTACGCGAGCTCCCCCGCCAGCCTTAAGCAGGGCCTGTCCCTCCACAAAGAGGAACATTCCAAAATAATCAAAATAATGTGGAGACCATTTTTCGATCATTTTTGAATATGTTTGATTATTTCCCAAACTATTTTTCGTTCTTCGTCCAAAACCCGCCCGTAGGGGGGCACGCCCGAGCTGGCGCCAGCCGCTGGGCGCCCCGTGGCAGCGGGAGCCCTCGGAGTTGCCGCGCGAGCTCTTGTCTGCACGGACGAGATGGGCACGGAAAGACTGGGCACAATGCTCAGCAGCAGTTCCTGCCCATTTTGAACCGGACTCGCTGTCCCCGCCGCCGCTGCCTGTGTCCGTTTGAGGCAGAAGGCCGCCTGCCCAACAGCGGCCGCTGTTGGTTTTGGACAACATCTGCCGCTGGGCATTGTACCCATTTTTGTCCGTACCCGTCTCGGGCGTCCAATTCTTGGCGCCGCCGTTGCCGGACTGCCTGGGGCTCCGGGAGCGGCCGCGCGGCGGCGCGCTCACCCTCCAGCCTGGCGCCGCCCCCCTGCCGCAGTTGGCGCTGCCCTTCGGGCCGTTCTCCCTCTGGGCCCTTGCCACGGGCAGACGACGCGTTCTGGCCCGTCTTCTCCGTCGCCCTCGCGGTCTCGGCGGCCCGATTGTCGGCGGCGCGATCGGCGTCCGAGAGCACGTCGCGGTCCGAGCAGCACGGCAGGACGTCGAGCTGGCCGGCCCCCTCGTCTTCGAGGGCCCTCGCCAGCTTCTTCCTCGGGAGGAGGTAGCGCGCGCGCGCGGAGACCCCCGTGCTCCTCGGCCTCCCTCGAGAGCCAGCTGGCAGACCAACAGCTGGTTCACCGCGATGGCCATCTTGAGGCCCCAATCGAGGCCCGAGACCATCTTGAGGCCCCAATCGAGGATGTGCCCGTAGAACGTGGCGAAGCCCAGGTAGGTGGCCCTGTCCTCCACGCCCCTGGTCTTCTTCGCCTCCACGGCACCGCGGTGCTCCTCACCGAAAGTGCCGCTGCCGACGGTGACCTCGATCTTTGGCGCGCGCGACCACATCGGCTGGAAGGACACCTGCAAGTCCTCTCCTTCGGCCAAGCCCTGTCGCGCGCCAGCTTGGCGGCCTTCTCCACGCGGGCGAGCGCGCCTCCTCGGACGGGTGCCTCTCCTTGGCGAGGCACTGGCGGCCGAGCTCGGCGGGCCGGTCCTGCGGGGAGTGGCCAGAAACGGAATCCCGCGCACGGCAGAAGTCGGCACGACAAAGCAAGTCGCACGACACGAAACGTCCGAAGCCCGACGCACCAGAAGTTGAACTCGGATGGCCGTGAGCTCGAAGCTCAAGGCGTCTTTCTTGGGAGTGTCCCCCTCCGTCGTGGCCCTGGCCAGGGCGTAGACTGCCTGCACCGGGCCGTCCTGGGAGCCAGGCTGCCACGCGTTAGTTCCCAACCATCATGTGGTGTTGGGTCCTTGTTTTGAAGAGAAGGTCCCCGCGTTCCTCCTCCTCCTTCTCCTCCTCCTCCTCCTCCTCCTCGCCCTCCTCCCTTCAGGGTTCGCATGCCTCCCCACCACCCATTTCGGCACACCCCTCACACGCTTCGTGGCCCCATAGGGAGCTCCACCGAAGGCCCCAGTGGCAGGGTTCGCATGCCTCCCCACCACCCATCTCGGCACACCCCTCACACGTTTCGTGGCCCCATAGGGAGCTCCACCGAAGGCCCCAGTGGCAGGGTTCGCATGCCTCCCCACCACCCATTTCGGCACACCCCTCACACGTTTCGTGGCCCCATAGGGAGCTCCACCGAAGGCCCCAGTGGCAGGGTTCGCATGCCTCCCCACCACCCATTTCGGCACACCCCTCACACGTTTCGTGGCCCCATAGGGAGCTCCACCGAAGGCCCCAGTGGCAGGTTCGCATGCCTCCCCACCACCCATTTCGGCACACCCCTCACACGTTTCGTGGCCCCATAGGGAGCTCCACCGAAGGCCCCAGTGGCAGGTTCGCATGCCCCACCACCCATTTCGGCACACCCCTCACACGTTTCGTGGCCCCATAGGGAGCTCCACCGAAGGCCCCAGTGGCAGGGTTCGCATGCCTCCCCACCACCCATTTCGGCACACCCCTCACACGTTTCGTGGCCCCATAGGGAGTTTCGTCCCCATAGGGAGCTCCACCGAAGGCCCCAGTGGCAGGGTTCGCATGCCTCCCCACCACCCATTTCGGCACACCCCTCACACGTTTCGTGGCCCCATAGGGAGCTCCACCGAAGGCCCCAGTGGCTGGGTTCGCATGCCTCCCCACCACCCATTTCGGCACACCCCTCACACGTTTCGTGGCCCCATAGGGAGCTCCACCGAAGGCCCCAGTGGCAGGGTTCGCATGCTTCCCCACCACCCATTTCGGCACACCCCTCACACGTTCGTGGCCCCATAGGGAGCTCCACCGAAGGCCCCAGTGGCAGGGTCCCCATGCCTCCCCACCACCCATTTCGGCACACCCTTCACACGTTTCGTGGCCCCACTCCACCGAAGGCCCCAGTGGCACCCACCACCCATTTCGGCACACCCCTCACACGTTTCGTGGCCCCATAGGGACCGAAGGCCCCAGTGGCCGCATGCCGGCACACCCCTCACACGCTTCGTGGCCCCATAGGGAGCTCCACCGAGGGCCCCAGTGGCAGGGTCCGCATGCCTCCCCACCACCCATTTCGGCACACCCCTCACACGTTTCGTGGCCCCATAGGGAGCTCCACCGAAGGCCCCAGTGGCAGGGTCCCCTTGCCTCCCCACCACCAATTTCGGCACACCCTTCACACGTTTCGTGGCCCCATAGGGAGCTCCACCGAAGGCCCCAGTGGCGCGGTGCCTGTGAGAAGAGGGGCCTAGTTTGCGTGCCCCCCCCTTCGTCTCATATCCGTGCGGTACTCGCAGCTGCATATGGTTGGGTCCTTCGCCAGGCTAATGTTTGCCTCGCGCTGCTTCTCCGCCGCGGCCGCGTGCGATTGCGCCTTCAAAGCGGCTGTGATTTGCGACGGAGTCAGTTTCACGGACATCCACTCGGCGCCCCCTCTTCCTCCTAGAAGGGCGTTGCCCCTGCTTTGCCCCGTCGATGATGAGAGCGCGCACGCGCGTGTCGGCGCAGTCTGCCGACGATGCGGCCCCCATCTGCTCCGCCAACACTCTGGCGACAGTTGCTAGAACAGGACATCGCGACGAGTCGGCTCATTGGCTCTGGCCACGTACTAGGCCCTTTTCTCTTAGTCGGAAGGCGGCAAGCCCAGGAAGTGGCCTTGGAGGACCTTGGCCACCAGCGCCTGCACTGCTGCGGGATGGATCGCCATGGCTTCCGAACAGCGAATGCGACAGAGTGGCACTAGAAGAACTACAGTAGCGGACGTGCCGCACCAGTGCAGGTTTGAGCCAAGCGGGCTAAGGAAAGGTGCATGAGTGCATGATGAAGGAGAAAACAACATTTGAATTGGGACAGGGTCGAGGAGGCTTGATGGAGTCATGAGAAGAGAGGTCGAAAGCACATGACAGGGTCGAGAGCTCGTAGGCCCGCGCCCGCACGGATCACGCTGGTCGAGATAGCACAGCAGACTTTTCGCCACCAGCTGCGTAGACTCTGCGAGCGTGCCTGCGTCTTGTCAGCTCTGCGGGCCTTCGCACATTCCTGCAAGGGCAAGCCCGCGTGGACTGGCCTCGCCACTCGCCTCTTCGGGGAGGGACTACCACGGAAAACCAACAGAAAGAAGAGAGGAGGGAAGTGATGATGGTGGAAAGATTGAGCGCCGATCGATTCGGGCGACGTCGCCCTGATGGGCGCGGCCCGCGAAGGGGTTCACGCACAACCCACGCACATGGCCACCAGTGACCGGCGGTGACCGGCAGCTCGCACACAGAGCTACTAGCGACGCAAATGGGCGTATGGCCCGGCACAGGCGCGCAGCGTGCGACCAGGCGCACAGCCACAGCACAACTGTGCGGCCAGGTTGTGCTGGGTCTCGATACGAAGGGCATCCTGTTTGGGATCCACCTGGCGCTGAGGCTCTCGGGCCAAAGCGCGTAGCCTGCGAGCAGGCGCGTAGCCCAGCAAAGGCGCGCAGACTGCGAACAGGCGCGCAGCCCAGCAAAGGCCCGTTGCCAGAGAACGGGCGAGTAGCCCAGCAAAGGCGCGCAGCCTGCGAACGGGCGCGTAGCCCAGCAAAAGCGCGTTACCAGCGAACGGGCGCGTAGTAGAGCATAGGCGCGTGGCCTGCGAACGGGCGTGTAGCCCAGCAAAGGCGCGCAGCCTGCGAAGACCGAGACGCCGCCATGGCGACCTAAATTATA
Source organism: Prorocentrum cordatum (assembly GCA_963575745.1). NCBI lineage: Eukaryota > Dinophyceae > Prorocentrales > Prorocentraceae > Prorocentrum > Prorocentrum cordatum. The sequence continues at coordinate 131,786 of CAUYUJ010016875.1, read as the reverse complement.
CCAGGGACAGGGATGGGCGGGCGAGCCTTTTCTGGCCCAGACCGCGAGGCCAGAGGAGAGCCACCTCGGGGGCTTTTGCCCCATGGGGCCACTTTGGGCCAACGTGGGACGGATACTTGATATCCTGCCCCCGCACCAGGCGGAAGCCGTTTCAGAACGGGCCCCTTGGGGCCGATTCGAGCCGGATATTTGCTATCCCGCTTCCGCGCCAGGCGGGCTGTGAAGCATTGCGAAACGCTTGCCCTGCCGAGAATGAAATCAGCCACTCCCGTGAGATCTACTCAAACAATGGGGCCCTGAGCACACAGAAACGCATGAATCCCATGAACCAGTGAGTAAATGAACCGACGGAACCCACCTCAGTTGCAGATTCTCCTCCCTTGCGAATCGTTGATTTAGGGGGTACTAAACATGAAGTCAAGCCCTGCCCTGCACAGGAGAAAATATGGAAAACAGCTTCAGCCGCCCGAGGAAATGAGGAAAGATAGGGGAAACAAAGGCTCAGAGGAGGCGAGGAGTGGCGGAGGAGGAGTGGAAGAAGGAGAGGGGGAGGAGGAGAAGGAGGAAGATAAGGAGGGAAGGGAGATAACTATAAAATCAGAGAAGCTGAGGGAATAGAAGACAAGAGAGGGTGAAATAAGAGAAAGGAACGGAAGGGAAGAGACGAGAAGAGGATATTACCTACGAGATCTTTAAGAGACGAGACAACAAAGGAAGTGAGATGTTTGAAAAGGGCGACCGTTGATACATATACATATATGTGTGTACATCTACATACGCATAACTGAAATATGTATGTCCGTATATACGTAAATCTATGTATACATATATGTGCGTGTGTATATACATGTACGGGTACGTACTCGTAGATGCATTCACCCTGCCTGCTTATCCTCATAATCCGCCTCTTCCGCTTGACTTAACATACCTCATCATCAAGGGTCGTCTTCTCGACGACCTTGCACTTGGAATTGGACCAAGTACATGGATTCAGACGTTTCATAATTACGTCGTCGCCCTGGCGTTGTGCCAATGGCGCAAGGACAGTTATTTTCGGGGCGGAGTCCATCCTCCATCACTATCCTTCTCCTCTCGTTCTGCCTTCGCACTCGTGTACTCCCAGTACGGTGATCCCCGCAATTGAGGCTGGTGCAGGCGGAGAAGATTCGCAACGCCTTTGTATTCGCCGGGAGTCCAGAAGTACGAGCACACGATTTCAGAGGTGGAATTCGAAGCATGTCCTGGGCGCTCGCACTCGGGCATTCGAGGCTCAGATTTGGTTCGACACCTTCGTGCCCAATGCTCTTGGCGCCCCCAAAAGGTTTTCAAGAGAAAACCTACGGTTACGGAAAGCGAGGTGCACCTCAGGCAAATGAGCCCTCATTCGCCCAGCTCGGCAGGAGGCGGCGAGCGGCATTCCCATGGCGACAATGCCAGCGCCCTCGCCAGAGTTAGGCGCCAGGAGAGCACCCAACGAGGACCGCGGGGGGGGGGGCCGCATTTGGCAGAGGGAAGGAGTAAGCGAGGGCAAGGAAAGCGGGTCTAGCGCGGCAGTGCCAGAGCGGATTGGGTTGGAAGGAGGAGGGTGCATTGTGAGAACCCGTGTTGGAGATTCGAACCCTTGCCGCTTAGCCACCCCGGGAAGAGCCAGACATGTTCAGACCCATGGAACATGACGAGATAATTGGACATGGAAAAGGAGAGGGAGAGAAGGGCGGAGAAACGAGGAGGAAGAGGACGTGAAAGAGGAGGAGGAGGAGGAGGAGGAAAGCGAAGAGGAGGGGGGAGAGGAGGAGGGGGACACGGCGAGTGGACGGAAAGGCGGGGACGTGTATCTTCCTGGCGGTTGTCGATGGGAGGTGGTCCCAGGGGAGCAGTTGTTTTTCTCTCCTCTCCCTCCTCATCCACATTACTGATCTTACCTTTGCTGTTGTCCTCCCGAATTCTCTTCCGCCTCCTCCGCAACATCATCCTCATCATAGTCCCTCATGCTTCTCTTTACTTCCTCCTCCATGATCCTCCAGCTGCCTCTTACCTGCTCGAGGTCAGTGTTCCTCCCTCGTGTTCCGCTGGGAGGAGTAGGAGAAGAAGAAGAAGGAGGAGGAGGAGGAATGAGGAAGGAGGAAAAAGTAGGCAGGGGGTAAGAGCGGAGAGGGGGGATGAGAAACAAGAAGGGGGAGGAGAGGGGGTGTGAGAAGGAAGGAGGAGCAGCAGGCAGGAGGTGAAGAAGTAAGGAACGGGAGGAAGAGGAGGAGGAGGAGGAAGGAAGTGGAGGGAGCAAAAGCAGGAGCAGGAGGAGAAGGGAGGAGGGAGGAGGGACCGAGGGGAGGTGATCCCGGTGGAGCGGTGGTTCTCCCAGGGCTCCATCCACGGGCCGCCCGGCGTTTCCAGGAACCTTGCGTCTGGCCGTGTCCATCGTGTGTTTGATTTACGTGTTCGGACTTGATGAAAAGCACGGCTGCACATACAGGTTCGCATGCGTCGATATGCGCACGTGTCGGAAAGTGTGTACTCGTCGCGTGCGTATATGTGTATGTGCATACAGGGTCGCGCGCACTCACACATGATTAAATGTGTGTATGCATTTGGGGCAGGCATGCACGCGCTCGCGCAAACCTACCACAAGTCTGCGCATGTACAGGTGGTGCATGTGTGCACAACCTCATACAGTTCGAGCAGGAGATGTAAGAATGAACGTTGAGATGTACTCGGGATGGGGGCAAGCGACATCGGGCTGGCAAATGAAAGTAGTGAACCGTGTGGTGGCAAATACGTGAGGCAATTGTGTTGAGAGAGCGTACCTAAATCTCAAGTGTTGTAGTGCGTACGTTCACCGACGACGTTGGACAAGGAGACCTGGACCAGTTGTCCAGCACCGACGACGTTGGACAAGGAGACCTGGAACAGTTGCCCAACACTGTTGCTTAAGACGGCCCAGTGGCAAGTAGCTGGTAACAGCTGCATTAAACTCGTCACACAGGGATTATCCAAAGCACCGATGGAAATCAGTGAGCAATCGTTAACCTTCATGTAGACATGTGCTAAATCATTGGAACACATCAGTGTTTGAACACTTGATGCCAACTGTCGAAACTACACTGAATGCATGAGGCTGTGACGCCGAGATCTGAGTTAGGAGCACGACAGGTTCTCAGTATTCATTCACGCGGAAGTGCCAAGCAAAAGGCAAGCGCGAACACACATAAGCAGCCTTGAACCCGACTCCCCCCGAGGGATGCGCATGATTATGTATACTTCCATATATATATAATACTGGAGAAAAAACCCAACCATAGTATGTTTAGAGCTCTTGGGTTACGGGGCTATTGGCCTATAGGGCTATGGGGCTATAGGGTTATGGGGCTTCATGGCTATGGGGCTATGGTATGGGGCCATAGGGCCACAGTGCTATAGGGCTATAGGGCCATAGGGCTATAGGGTTGTAGGGTTATAGGGCTATGGGGATATAGGGCTGTAGGGCCATAGGGCTACAGAACTATAGGGCCATAGGACTCTAAGGCTACAGGACAACAAAGCTATAAGGTTATAAGGCGATAGGGCTATCGAGCTATTGGGCTATAGGGCTATAAGGTTGTTAGGCTATAGGGCTATAGGGCGATGCGGCTATACGGCGATAGTGTTATAGGGCTATAAGGCTCTAGGGATACAGGGCTATAGGGCTACAGTGCTATAAGGCTATAGGGTTATGGGGCTATTGGGCTATAGGGCCATGGGGGTATAGAGCTATAGGGCTACAGGGCTACAAGGCACCCGGCACGCGGGCACCCGGGCGGGCCGGGGAAACCGGTGACAAACGTCACCTAACCATATGAATCCGCTAGGACCCCTAAAGACGCAAGCTCTGACTGGGGAACACGTGTGTAGGTACACAGGGCATATACAAATTCAATGCTTGCCAGCGTGGACCCCAAAGAGTGGGTTCTGGCAGTCTCTGCGGTGCAATGTCTACGGTGCAATACATGCGATGCAAGCTATGTAATGCAATCTCTGCGGCGCAATCTGTGCGGTGCATCCTGTGTTGTGCAATCTACGCGGTGTGACCTATGTCATGCAATCGTACCCGGTGAAATTTATGTGTTTGCCCACCCACCAACCCGCAACTTGGTTTGCAAAACCCATGCGGTGGCGATTGCAATGAGTGCTTGGCGTTGGCTGGTGCATCTTTGCGGCCGCGCCAACCCAAGCACGCGCGCGCAGCGGCCAGCTAGTTTAGCGCGACCGACGCGGCCGCGGTGGCGCTGACCGCCGGGCGCATCCCAGCGGGCACTTCACTGCGAGTCGGAGACTTGGGCGGGCGCGGTATCATGGCAACGCCGACAAGGGTAGACATGATGATGATACTAGCGATACTGGTGACAATGTTGACAACGACGGCCGTGCGGCCAGCGCGGCCGCCGATGCTGATCACGCCGACGACGATGACGGCGTCCTCGCGTCGGCGATTAAGGTTTTGGAACGAGTTCGACACGCGCGCGCGGCCGACGCGCGAGAGTGGCGGGCATGGTATCACGCGACACAGAACGCGCCCCTCAGCAAGCACTTTTTTTTTGTTTGCTGGCCTCCTTCCGTGTAATCGGGCTCCTTTCTTTACCCCTGGACGGGAGCATGTGCGGCTGTTTGCGCAATGGCATGTGCGCGCACGTGCCCGACACGTGCCCCGCATGCGCGAGTCGCTATGGGGCTCTACAAGACGTTCGAGTGCGCAGCTGCACCTGCCAGCATTTGCATGTTGGGCCTTCCGTCGGATGGCTGCGCATGCTCGCACATGCCCGCACATGCGTTGCAGCGCATGCTTGCATATGCTGGCACATGCCGACGCACGTGCCCGCACATGACCGCAGATGCGGAATGGTCCGAGGGGTGCCATGGCCATCTGAGGAGCGCCAGGGGCCAGCTTGGAGCGCTGTCGGGCCCACTTGGGGCTGTCAGGGGCTCATGCTGGAGGCCAGTTGGGACGTCCAGGACCATCGTGGGACTGTCTTGGCAGCGCCCCCGCCCTCGGCGTTGACCAGCGTGGTCTGCGAGAAGAAGAAAGAAAGAAAGAAAGGAAAGGAGAGAAAAAAAAAAAAAAAAAAAAAAAAAAAAAAAAAAAAAAAAAAAAAAAAAAAAAAAAAAAAAAAAAAAAAAAAAAAAAAAAAACGCGACGCAGAACGCCCCCCCCCCCCCCCCCCCCACCCACACACACACACACACACCACACACACACACACACACACACACACACACACACACACACACACACACACACACACACACACACAACACACCAGCACGCGCGCGCAAATGGATTCGGCATGCGGCGCCAGAGGCCCGCTTGGCAGAATCCCATTTACATGTCGGTAAACGGATGATTTTCTTAAGACGTCGCATGGGCGCGAGCGCGCGTTTCCTTGAAAACTGATGTTGCGAAACCAAATGTGTTTACACGTGTGTGCGATGGACACTCGGTTTTGAAACAGCTACAAAACCAATGGTTTTTGACTGATTTCGGCACGCGCGCGCGACGACGCGCGCGCGCGCACTTCGCCCCATCTGTTGCATGGGACTCGCGAGGGCACGCGCGCAGAGGCGCTCGAACGATTTCGACGCGCGCGCGATGCCCGTTTGATAGCATTTCTGGTAACGATGCAAAACCGCCGGTGTTTCTTTAAGAATTCGCAAGGGCGCGCGCGCGCGAGCGTTTTTTTTTTCCCCCGGGGGAGGGATGCCGCATTGCGAAACCTTTTTTGCTTTTTATATGCTTATGGAGCACCCGATGTTGAAATCTCTACGAAACCGAAGATGGTTGAGGGATTTTGGCACGCGCGCGCGACAACGCGCGCGCGCATTTCGCCCCGTCTTTTGCATGGGATGTTGGACAGGTCTTGACGTCGGTCAAACGAGTGCGCGCGAATAGTACTAGTGCAAAGGATGGCGGGGGGGGCGATACCAGCCACCCTGGGACGGTGCGAAGTCAGATTTAGGATGGACGACGGGGCCGAAACATGTGCATATTGCAAGACGAAAAGCCGAATTGAAAATCCCAGGGGGGGGGGGGGGGGGTAGCGCTGTTGCTCTTTCAAGAAAAGAAAGCCAACGCGGTGCAACCTACGCAACGCAGCCTACGCGGCGCAATCTTCGCGGCGCAACTTACGCGATGCAACCCATATGATGCAATAGACGCGGCGCGATTGATTTGCAACTTACGCGATGCAACCTATATGATGCAACAGATGCGGCGCGATTGATTTAAACAAACGAGCTGGCACATCATGCCCTTGCAAACATCCACCCCGCCCACCCGCAATTTGGTTTGCAAAACCTGCGCGGCGGCGCTCGCGACGCATGCTCGGCATTGGCCGGTGCATCTCCGCGGCCGCGCCAACCCATGCACGCGCGCGCAGCGGCCAGCTAGTTCGGCGCGACCGACGCGGCCGCGGCGACGCTGACCGCCGGGCGCATCCCAGCGGGCACTTCACTGCGAGTCGGCGACTTGGGCGGGCGCGGCATTATGGCAACGTCGATTTCGGTAGACACAACGATTATAGTAGCGACGCTGGCGACGACGTTGACGACGACGACGACGCGGCCTGCGCGGGAGCCGATGCTGATCGCGCCGGCGACGACGACGGCGTCCTCGCGTCGGCGATTAAGGCTTCGGAACGAGTTCGAAATGCGCGCGCGGCCGACGCGCGACAACGGCCCGCGCGGCATTTTCCGGCGCGGATCGCCCCCCCCCCACCCACCCACCCACCCACGCAGCACGCGCGCAAGGGCGCGCGAATGATGTCGGCATGCGGCGCCAAAGGCCCGTTTGGCTGAAGCCCGTGAAAATGTTGAAACCCGATACTTTGCTCCAGAATTCGCACGAGCGCGAGCGCGCGCTTTTTTTCTAAACTGATGTTGCGAAAGCATGAGTTTTGTTGCATGTGTTTTGGACAGTCGGTTTTGAAGTCGCTGCGAAACCAACGGTGTTTGACTGATTTCGGCACGCGTGGACAGCCGATTTTTTTATACATATATATATATATATGAATAAATACATATATACACATGTATTTATATATATACATACATACATACATACATACATATACACATACATATACATATATAATATTATATATTATAATATGTATTATCATTTATAAGAAAATCACGAACACTTCGCTCTTGAAGGATTTCCGCATGCGCGCGCGACGACACGCGCGCGTGCACTTCGTTTCATTATATGCAATGAACTTAAAAAACTGATGATTTGTTGCGAACGTGCGCGCGCGCATTTGTTGCCGAGGATCGGGGGGGGGGGGGGGGGCGATGCCAGATGGGCTAGGACGGTGCGAACTCATATTTCGGATGAACGATGGGGCAGAATCACACGCGATTTGCAACACGAAAAGAGGCGCCGATAATCCCGGGGGGGGGTAGAGTATACCTACGCGGCGCAGTTCATTTTTGCAAGCGACTTGACATATCCCATGATCTTGCAAACATCCCACCCACCAACCCGCAATTTGGCCCGCAGAACCTGCGCGGTGGCGATTGCAACGCACGCTCGGCACTGGCCGGTGCATCTGCGGCCGCGCCGACCCAAGCGCGCGCGCAGCGGCCAGCTAGTCTGGCGCCACCGGCGCGGCCGCGGCGGCGCCGACCGCTGGGCGCGCCCCAGCGGGCACTCCACTGCGAGCCCGCAACTTGGGCGGGCGCGGTATCTTGGCAACGCCGACTACGATAAGCACGAGGATGATAAAAGCGATGTTGGTGACGATGTTGACAACGACGACGGCGCGGCCAGCGCGGGCGCGAATGCTGATCACGCCGACGACGATGACGGCGCCCTCGCACAGGCGATGAAGGTTTTGGAAAGAGTTCGACGCGCGCGCGGCCGACTCGCGAGCGCGGCCCGCACGGCGCCACTCGGCGCGGATCGCCCCCCCCCCCCAAGCGCGCGCGAGGGCGCGCGAATGATGTCAGCATGCGGCGCCAAAGGCCCGTTTGATTGAAATCCATGAACACGCTGAAGACTCACGGATTTCTTAGGGAAGGGCGCGAGCGCGAGCGTTTTTGCTAACTGACGTGGCGAAACAAAATGTTTTTGCATGTGCGCTGGACACTCGGTCTTGAAATCCTTGCGAAACCGAAGGTTGTTTGTTGACGGATTCCGGCATACGCGGCCGCGTCGCCTTACTTTTTGCCGGGGGTTCTCGCGACGGCGCGCGCGCATGGGCGTCGCGGCGATTTCGACGCGCGCGCGAAACCCGCTCGGTCGCATTTTATGAACACGTTGAAACCGATGGTTGTCTTTAGAATTCGCAAGAGCGCGCGCGCAAGCTTTTAAAATCTTTACGACGCCGAAGGTTGTCGAAAGGTTTCGACATGCGCGCGCGGCGACGCGCGCGCGCATTTGGTTTCATCTTTTGCAAGGGATTGTGGAAGACCGATTAAATAGGCTTCCGCCACATCCGCCGACCCTCATGTAAACCATCATGCCTTCAGGATTGCATTTCACGGGGCTTGTCCGAATCACGACACGGCACTCGACATCGTTCCTGTTGCTTCGTTGCTGTTATCGTACCTATTGGTGCTCTTTTGTGGCCTTTTGGTGGCATCGTGTCTTGTTTGCAGGCCATGTCCGGCCGCCTCGAGGCATCTTGGGCAAAGTTTTGGGGCATCTTGGGAGTTTTCCGGGGGCTTCTTGGCGGCCTTTGAAGTTCTTTTGGGGCCTCTCGGGGTGTTCTTGGGGCAGGCTGGGGGCGTCTTGGGGCCGAAGGCTCGAACAGGTGCCCTCTGGACTCCGTCTTGGAGCCGTCTGGGGGCCCTCTGGGGCTGTCTTGGGGGCTTCGTGGGCTGTTGCTGGAACCTGTTCGACCCTTCTTGGGGGCCCCCTTGGCCGTCTGGGGGCGACATTGAAGGTTTCTTTGCCCGTCTGGGACGTTGTGGAAACCGAATCGGCGAGCGCGCGAAAAATGCTTGGTTTGTTTTTTTTAGTAGGGAATGGACGATTTCTGTTTCTTGGGACCCTCTTGGGGCGCATATTGGGGGCCTTCTAGGGCGTCTTGGCAGCTTCGGAGGCCGCCTGGGGGCCATCGCGAGCGCTCAGGGGCGATATTTCGGCGAATCGTGGCCCCCTGGGACCGCGCGGGGAACGTTTTGGTGCCTTCTCGGCCAGTTTTGGAGCCCTCCGCTCCCCCGTGGCGCGTTCGGTCTGGGGTCGCGCTCGGCCCGGGGGGGCGGGGTCGAATTGCCAGTTTGGGGCCCCTGGGGGAGGGGTCATGGGGGGGGGTCTCAAACGCTTAGAGACCCACAAGGGGTCGGCGGATAATCTGCGATAAACGAGTGCGCGCGTAGTTTTCGATGCAGAGGATGGCGGGGGGCGGCATGCCAGCGCCCCTGGGGTGGTGCGAATTCATATTTAGGATGGACGATGGGGCAGAATCATATGTGAACTGCGCATCCCCAGGAGGCGCCGATAAGTCTGGCCTCGGGATGGTGGTGTTCATTTTTTAAGGAGAATCTGCGCGGTGCAATCTACGTGGCGGCGACGGCGGCGACGGGCGGCACAGCCCGCAGGAGCCGCCGATCGCCCCGAGCGGCGGCGACGGCGGCGGCGGCGACGGAGGCGACGGGCGGCGCCGCCCGCGAAAGCCGCCACTCGCCCCGAGCGGCGGCGACGGCGACGGCGGCGATGGGCGGCGCCGTCCGCGCAAGTCGCCACTCGCCCCGAGCGACAGCGACGGCGACGGCGGCGGCGGCGGCGGCGACGGGCGGCGCCGCCCACAGAAGCCACCACTCACCCCGAAATGGCCACGCCAAGTAGGAAGCCCCATTTGCAAGCACAGCTCGGGGAATGAAAGAGAGACAGAGAGACAGAGAGACAGAGAGACAGAGAGACAGAGAGAGAGAGAGGGAGGGAGAGAGAGAGAGAGAGAGAGAGAGAGAGAGAGAGAAAGAAAGAAATAGGCAGAGACAGAGAGACAGAGACAGACAGGGACAGGGAGAGAGAGATGACCCAGTTGCGCCGAGCGCAAATCCGCTATCGCGCTGGGGCGGGCGGTTGGGGAGGCACCGGGGGGCGCGGAATGGGGGGGGGGGGGCGCAATGGGCGGCAGTGCCCCATGAAATGCCCCACCCGAACCTTCAATGGTGGCATCATCTCTTCGGCGGCACAAGAAGTTAAGAGTTGATCCACCAAAAGAAACGCATACTTAGCTCGATGCGTCGGGCAGGCTCTGGCGTTGCTTCGCAAGACGCGCAACGCCAAAAAACCAAGACAAAGTGCTAGCCAGTGTGGACCCCGAAAAGTGGTCTCTCTCTCTCTTTCTTTCTCTCTCTCTCTCTCTCTCTCTCTCTCTCTCTCATATATATATATACATATACATACATACATACACATATACATATATATATATATATATATGTATGCGGTGCTGTCTAGGTGTTGCAATCGATGCGGTGCATTCCATGCGGCGCCATCTACGTGGTGCACACTGATTTGTTACAAACGAGTTGACACATCCCATGCTCTTACAAACATCCCACCCACCCACCTGCATCTTGGTTTGCAAGACCTATGCAGTGGCGATTGCGATGAGTGCTTGGCGTTGGCTGGTGCACCCCTGCGGCGGCGCCGACCCAAGCACGCGCGCGCAGCGGCCAGCTAGTTTGGCGCGACCGACGCGGCCGCGGTGGCGCTGATCGCTGGGCACATCCCAGCGGGCACTTCAATGCGAGTCGGCGACTTGGGCGAGCGCAGTATCATGGCAACGTCGACAAGGGTAGACACGCGCGATGCTGGTGGCGATGCTGGCAACGACGACGGCGCGGCCAGTGCGGGTGCCGATGCTGATCACGCCGACGACGATGACGGCGTCCTCGCGTCGGCGATGAGGGTTTCGCAAAGAGTTCGACATGTGCGCGCGGCCAACGCGCGAGAGTGGCCCGCATGGTACTATTTGACACGGATCGCCCCCCCCCAGGCCCGTTTGGCAGAATGCAATGAGAAATGTTGATACGTCGATGGTTTTCTTGAGAATTCTCAAGAGCGCGAGCGCCCGTTTTTTTGAAAACTGATGTTGCGGGACCATGTGCTTGATTTGCGATTTGGGCACTCGGACTTACAAGCCTTACGACACCGAGGGTTTTGAAGGATTTTGGCATGCGCGCGCGACGACGCGCGCGCGCGCACGTCGTCTTAGTTTGTTGCAAAGCGCGCAAGGGCGTTCGAACAATTTCGACATGCGCGCGCGAAGCCCGTTTGGTAGCACTTTTTGAACATGCTGAAAACATGTGCTTTTTATAAGAATTCGCAAAAGCGCGCGCTAGCTTTCTTTGAAAATCCGTGATACGAAACACTTGTTGTTGTACGTGGTTTGGACACTCAATTTTGAAATCCTCACCGAACCCCGTGTTTCTTGAAGGATTTGGCACGCGCGCGCAACAACGCGCGAGTGTGCACTTCGCGATTCTCTCTGCAAAGATTATTGAAGAATTGTGATTTGCGCGCGCACAGTATGTTTGCACAGGGGGTGGGGGGGTCGATACCGGCCTCCTTCAGATGGAGCGAGTTCATATTCAGGATGGACGATGGAGCAGAATCATATCTAAATTTCAATACGAAAAGTGGGGCGGATAATCCCCGGGGGGGTAGAGTCTATTCTCTTGTAAGGAAGGAGAATCAACGCAAAACAAAGCAGAGCAACGCAAAGCAATGCAAAACAATGCAAATCAATGCCAGGCGACGCAAAGCAATGCAAAGCAACGCAAAGCAAGAATAAGCGCAAAGCAATGTAAACAAAGCAACGGAAAGAAAGCAATGCAAAACGGCGACCACATAGCCGCCACACCGACGGGCTGACCTAGAGTGACGGGGCGACAGCGGCGACTACATAGCCGCCAGACCGAAGGGCAGGCCCAGCTGACGGGCGGCGACCGGGCGACGACGGCGACCACAGAGCCGCCATACCGACGAGCAGGTCCAGCTCCCTAGGAAGGAAGTAAGAGCCCCGAAGTGCAAGCACTCCTTGGGGAACAAGCAACACACGTACATAGAATCAAGTGGTGGACACACTTGAATCACAAAAGCAGCAATCAAAACATTGGGAGGAAGAAACACAGCAACAGCAGCAGCAGCAACAACAACAACAGCAGGAGCAGCACACAACCATCAGTTTCAGACTGGTCGCTCCTGTCAGCCCGCGTGCCATCCATCACGTATACCCCAAACCCTCGGTGCCCGCCCTCTTCGTCCTCGATCGTACCCCCATTGGGGGTATATTTTTGTTACCTGCCACGTGCAATTGGCGCAGCTTCTAAAACAGGGGAAGAGAGGCCGAATTGAGTGAGGGACAAGGGGGAGGGAGGAGGATGGAGCACGAGAGAGAATAACAGGAGGGGGGCTAAGAGCAGAAAACACGTGGTAGAGCCAGACGAGCAGATCGGGCGGGCAAACTCTTTACAGGCGGGTCGGGAAGGCGGGCCCAGGTGAGCAGGTCGAGCAGGCAGGTTGCTGAAGCGTGCGTACTGCAAGAATCGCGAGGAAGTCCCGGTAGCGCGATTCCCAAGTCTATCGTGAGAAAGGCAATAGCGAGAGCGTGATTCCTGAGTGTCGAGGGCGCGGCGTGTGAAGAAATTGCGAGGGAGTCCCACGCGAGAGCGAGACTCTTGCGTAAATTGTGAGGAAGTCCTGCGCGAGAGCGTGATGTTGGAATGACTTGTGAGGAAGTATCAGGCGGGAGCCGTTGTTGCTGTAGTTCGGGGCCCAACAAGGCAGGTTGAGTATGAAGAGCTTCCCTGATAAAAAGCAGGGCGCGAGCCCCGAGGAGGGCACTTCCATTGAAAAGCGCAACATGCACCAGTGAAGAGGGAATTCACAATAATCATTCTTCAAGAATGAGAGTTCAACAAAACAAGTTTGACACAAAGGCGAAAACACCAGCCGCTGCAAACGCGGTGGCGGATGTAGGATCGGGCGCGTTTGGGTTGATCCGGGGCGCACGATTGTCACTCATGTGTGGTATCGTTGGACCCGCGCCAGCGCATCCAGCAAGTCATTTGTTATCTCTGAGTTGTTCCCGACCTTCGATGTCTGTTAGTGCGGACGTCTGGACTTCTCTAACCCCCTTGTGATTTTTGTCCGCTTGCTATATGTCTATCCTTCTTGGGCTGTTGCACTCCTCACCCTTCTCTCCCTGTCCTGTCCCCCCCTCTGCCTCCCCATAACCCTCTCCTCCCTCCACTCCAGCCGAAAAGGTCGGGCCATGGGGGGCCGCTTTCTGAACCCTCACGAACCATGGCCGCCGCCCTGCGGCTTGATGGTGAGAGGCTCGTGGCGCGGAGGTGGCCCCGAATGGGCGGGGCCCCAGGAGATGGAGCCATGCGGCGTCCTCTCGCAAGTCCTTACTGAGGATACCCACAGGGCAGCGTGCCGACTCGGACCGGTGGAGCGCAAGGCCGAGACGGTCGAGACGCAGGTACGGGGCAGTAGCGCACATGCTTTCCGGCCTGCGCAAGACTCAGCCTCAGCCGCTTGCGAGCACAGGACAGAGCATGCCCCGCGCACCCCGCCTGCTGCCAAAGCGACCACGGGCGACGGCAGCTTTTGCAGCACTCGCCGTCCACATCGCCAGACCAGCGGCGATCGAGGCGATCAAGGACGAGTGCCTGGTCTGCGGCCGACAGACTGGGCCGGCAGCGGGTCAGGGCGGATCCAGCAACGAGGGTCCCACCAGCGAGTCGAGAGAATGCTCTGGATGCGTCGCACTAAGCCAGCCCTTGGCCAGGCGACTGGCTCGCCGGCCGTCCGCAGCAAGCTTGCGTGGCCGTCGTCGGCGATTGCCGACAAGGGACCGTTCTCTAGTTTTAAGTCGGGCCTGTCCCTCCACAGGAGTTATGTTCAAAAATTGTCCAAAGATACTCTGGAGACGAGTTTTTCATTATTTTTGACTATTTGGGGGTATTTTCGGGGGTACATCTTTTTGTTCGTCCAAAATCCCCCTGTGGGGGGACATGCCCGACCGAGCTCTAGTTGTGGGGGGCCCCAGGGGCCCGCAGGCCGTGGAGGCGGGCAGGGGCCGATGCTTGTCCGAAGGAGCAGGGTGCGATCTCGCCCAGCGTCCGACGAACGAGGGGTGCTCCCGCCGCGGGCGGGCTGGGGCGAAGCAACGGCGGCAGGGGCGCATCCGCTGGGAGACGGGGCACGTTCTTGCTGGGCCGAGGTGGCCGAGGTCGAGGGTGCAGAGGAGGCAGGCAGCACGCCGCTGGGCCACTTTGGCTTGGCATCGCTCGGACGTGTGTATTTTTCTTTCGGCGAGGACCATCGAGGAGCATCCTTGATCAGTTGGCGAAAAAACCACGCACGAAACCGAAAAAAGCACAGGAAATGGACGTCTGACCGAGAACCAGTTGGAGGACGAGGACATGGACGAGACGGAGCCAGGGCATCGTGCGCCAGACAGTGATGCTGGCAAAGCGCCCCGCGCGCTGAGGGCGCGTAGGCGCAGGCGGGCTGAGCATGCCGCGGCGCCAGGGACGGGGTGCGCCGAGGCACCGGGTGGCGGACCACCGGCATGGACGGCGGCGGGGTTGGCATCGAGTTCTCGCCGCTCGCCGCTGTGCTTGGGCAGGCCTTGACCAGCGGGGACGCTGCGCAGAGCACGCGACCCGGCGATGGAGCCGAGCGCAGGCTCGCGGTGGCGGAATCCGACGCCGTAGCGCTTGATTTGGCGAGAAGCGCGATGCGTTGCCGAAGTGGTCTCGAGCGTTTTTCGGTCGAGCACTACGGGTAGCCAACCAGAATCGGCGAGGCTTTCCGACTTGGTGGGCCGACTGCGGGTCTGAACGAGGACGCACACGGCGCGCTTCTGCTGCTTATCCAGATTGTTGAATGCATGTTGCAAGATTGGGCCGTCAGCCGAGAAATTGGTGCGTGCAGGTTGACTGCTGCCCACAGCGGGCAAGGGTCTAGCCCCAAGCAGCTTAGGGCGACCCTGCGTCCGAAGCCACGACCATAGCCGTCACCCACGTCCGTCCATCTAGGTCCCGAGGCCAGAAGTGTGGAGAAAAAACAGTCGTGGATGTTCCACGACCCTCGGATGCCAAGCTCCTCCCCCCGCCTTCTCTTCCCTACTCTCTCTCTCTCTCTCTCTCTCTCACTCTCCCTCTCGCTCTCTCCCTCTCTCGCTCTCTCCCTCTCTCCCTCTCTCTGTCCCTCTCCCTTACCCACCCTTTCGCTCGGGCAGAGAATAGAGCGAAAGGGTCGGACGGTTTACGGCTCCTGTGCCGAAAGTCGAAGCGTCATCGGGATGACACCGAAGGAGGAGGGGAGAGGGCCAGGCCTGGAAATCTAAGGGAAGAGCGAGGAGGTAGGATGCAGGAGGGCGAGGAGGGAGGAGGCAGGAGGAGAAGGAGGGAGGAGAAAGGAGGGGCAGGAGGAGGGGGGATGGAGGAGGGAAACGGGTGGCGGGAGGACAGGGGTCGGAAAGGAAAAGGAAAGGAGGAGGAGGAAGAGGAGGAGGAGGAAGGGGACGAAGAGAAGGGTGCATTCTCGTCCTCCCTTGTCCTGCTACTCCTCTGTCCCCCCACTTCCGTTCTTATCATCCTCGTCGTTATTCCGCATCATCACTAACATAATCGTAATCGATATCCGAAGCATCATCAACACCACCATCAGCATCATCGTCGGCATCATCATAATCATCATCGTCATCGTCATCACCATCATCGTTATCATCAGCATCAGCATCAGCATCAGCATCATCAGCATCATCCTCATCGTCTTGATCATGGTTAAAACCATCACTACCGTCGTCAACAACATCATCATCACACCTTCCTCCTCCTGCTCATCCTCCTTGCTCCTCGCTCGGAGTTGTGAGCTCGAATGGCACGAGCACATGCGGCAGGCGGGCCCTCACTCAGGAGGCTGGAAAAGGGCAGACAGGCATTGGTGGGCACGACGTGCTAGTCAGTATTGGGGAGCCGCGCCGCGTCGGTGTTGTATGGCAGCCTGCCGGCAATGAAAGCGACAACATGATGGTTGCATGTCGTGTCCCTTGCCACAGTGATGAGTGGGTCGAAGAGCGGCGTGTTCGGGCGATTCTGCTTCAACGGGCGTTCACGTTCCAGTGCGAAGCGACGCTATGTGTCGAGCGCTCTCAGACTCATCGAGGGAGGCAGTTTAGTAGCGGCAGCGGGCAGGCGTCTCCCATCCGTGCCCCGAAGGAATGCCAGCCTCTGCGTGCCTGCAGCGGCACCTCAAACGCCAGGGGTGCCAGCTTGCTCTGAAAGGGCCAGCTTCAGATGCACAAGCTCTGCACGCATTCTCTCTATGGCGGGATGCGCTCGTCTCTGCAGCTGGATTCGAATCGAAGCGTAGTTATGAATTAGTAGTGGAAGTTGTCCAAGTGCAGATCTCGATTCGGATGCTGAGGGGGAATACCTGCATTCGCCTTCTCTGGGACGATTGAATACAGAAAGCAAGCGCTGACAGAAGGAGGAGGAACGGAATGATACCTGGCGGTCGACGATCAGGTTCTGATCTGATTCATGTCGCCGGTCGAACTATGGATCGACTCACAGTCCAGCACCGCTTCCAGGACGTGCCCATTCTGGACCATATTGGTCGGTGTGAAGTGGCAAATTGAAGCTGGTGCGGTGGGATATTTTGTTTGTTTCGTTTCCCCACCCTCCACTCCTTTAACTCGCATGCCGCGTCCAAAGTGTTTCGGTAGATGACAAACATAGGAAACGCTTGCGAGGTGGCCGGGCACCCTCGAGCACCCGGCCACCCGGCCACCCACGGGCACCCGTGCACCCAGGCACCCGGCCACCGGCCACCGAAATCCTGGGGCACCGGGCACCATCGGGCACCCGGGCACCCCCAGGCAACCCCGGGGCACCCGGGCACCCGGGCGTGCAGCGAAAATCGGCGGCAAACCTAACCTAACCATATGAATCCGCTAGGACCCCTACAGAGGCAAGCTTTGATTGGGAACATTGCCTCCGACATGGTCCAAGAGGTTCCGAGACCGCTCCAAAACAGCTCTCGGTTGGCGGAGCTTCCCGAGGAGGCCCCGAAGAGGCCAAAACCCTTCACACGCGTGAAGGACATGATTTGATGTTGCGCCTCTTGGACGACAACGGCGACGGAGGTGAGGACAACAACAGAATACTTTCGAAGATATATGAGGTCTATCGGGTCTGCGAGGCCGATTGAGGCTATGAGGCTATGGGGCTATAGAGCTATAGGGCTATAGGGCTACAGGGCTATTGGGCTATAGGGTTATAGGGCTATAGGGCTATGGGGCTATAAGGCTATAGGGCTATAGGGCCATTGGGCTAGGGCTATTGGGCTATAGTGCTATGGGGCTGTAGGGCTATAGGGCTATGGGGATGTAGGGCTATAGGGCTACTGGGCTGCTGGGCAACTGGGCTATAGAGCTATAGGGCTAATCATAGGGCTATTGAGCTATGGGGCTATAGGGCTATAGAGCTGTAGGGCTATAAGGTTATGGGGCTATTGGGCTATAGGGCACCCCCAGGCACCCCCGGGCACGCCCGGGCACGCCCGGGCACCCGGGCACCCTGGCGTGCGGCGAAAATCGGCGGCAAACCTAACCTAACCATATGAATCCGCGAGGACCCCTACAGAGGGAAGCTCTGATTTGGGAAGTGTGTGCACGTATATGGGCATGTACATCGATTTGTGTATATCTATATATATACATGTGCAAAGACATGCGCATGTACATACATAAATATATGTAAGCATGGATATGTGTGTGTTTCTTGCCGTCTCTTTTGGGACATCCTCAACGCAGCCCTCACGCAGAAGGCGACGTCATGCAACAATACAATGTGCCCCCAGCGTGCTTTATATGGAAAGCTTCAAAATACAATGGTACTCAATGAGTTCGCACATGAATCAAACAAAACAGGTGGTGTGTCAATGCGGCGAAATGTACTCTTTCAACGTTGGCTTAACCTTCGTCTCCCCACATCCAAAGTGGGGCGTTTGTTTGCCGTGGACACCCTCGCGCAGGACACTCATAACGTTCTTTTCCTCTCTCTCCTTGTCACACTCATCACCCTCAAGATTACCGTTACCGTCCCCTCTAACAACCTCACATGCACCATCCACGTTACCACGATCATCGATCATCATCATCACATGTCAACACACTCACACACTCGCCCGTGCACCAGCACCATCATCACCATCAAAGAGGATCTCCGCGCAGAGCATCAAAACAGTTGAATGCTTCATGCCCCGGCGGGATGTACGCTTGCGGTGACGACCAAGCACTTCCTTGAACACAGGCGCATTCAGTGCTGGGAGTTACCAGTAGGACCACGTAGACGAGGATGAGCAGCGAAATATAAATGGCTTTCTCCTTACGTCATAAAATTCATGCCAGTATACACTATACTAGAACCGCATGACGAGAGGAGTTGCAGATGGCGCGACAAATTGTTGAACTGGATCGAGGACCTGTTCAGCCACCTGCCTTCAGAATGTACCCCGATCATGATGATGGATGGGAACATTCCTTGGGGTTATAGCGAGATCGGACATGAACTGTATAGCATGAAAGGGAGACAGCACGCAGGCACAATCCCAGCCCAGAGCCGCCCCCAACGATCCTGTGGAGGCAGATTTTCAACACGCATCATACGACAGTGGACAACACACACACTACGCCGAAGGAGCCAGCAATACGTTCTTCTCGGGCAACAGCAGCTGCGAGACCAGGGTCGATTTCATCGGCATCCCGATCAGCATGTTGCAGCGAGTGATTCAGACCGAGGTCTGGTATCGGAAGGGGTTCAAGCGACAATTTAGTGAGATGGCCAGATCGCTTCGGAGGAACGTGGACCACTGCCCACTAGTCATGGACCTGCAATACCAACACTGGTTTGAAGAATTTCCTGGCGAACAGCAACGGCGGGATATTTACAAACTCATGCAGCAATGGTTTCAGCGACATCGCCGGGACACACAGGCTCCACAGGCGGCGTTGGATGGAGGTCTTTCGATCGATGAACAGTTATGTCAGGTTATCTACGGGTGGGCCAACCGTGAGACCACAGTGCAGACTACGATATTTCACACAACATGGATTAGTTAATGGACGTTGGCATGTTTATCACAGCTATTGGGAGAGCAGGGGCAACGTTTCTTTGCACAGGCACCACATGACTTTTGCCTGTAGCCACAAGCAGAGGACACGCGCCGCACACACATACACACACACACACAAACACACACACACACACACACACACACACACACACACACAAACACACTCACACACACACACACACACACACACACACACACACATACACGATATAAAGAAACTCGCAGTCTCCTGTGGGAACATCGGCAGGACTTCATTTTCGACCGCACCGACATCGAATGTGAATTCCAGGGGCTAGCTCGGCGAATTCGCGGGCTACGCGGGCGTAACTTTCGGAGAGCCCAGGACGCTTGGCCCGGGAACTCCAGGAGGCAGATCGGCAACATGATCGGCATTTGGCGCGGAAACTGGGGAGACAAATCGTCAATGCGAATTTGGAACCAGAAAACGCACTTACCTTCAGAAATTTCCAGCACCACCAACGCGCAAGGAATGGATAGAACACACGGGACAGGAGCGGCCAAAAGTGGGGACGCAGGCGAAGGAGGCATTCAAAGGAGACAGACATGAGCACATACATGCACACGAAGTGGCACGACATGTACCACATTTTGAAAGAGACAGCGCCGAGAATCCATCGCATCGATCTCGTGAACTTTTTCTCTGTAATCTCCTAGCCTCGAGCCCCACCAGCACTCGGGAGCGAGCGATCATCCAGCCTCCAGCGGCGGCGGGGCCCACCGTCGAGCAGGCGACCGACGCTGCTGTAGACACGCAGACTACTCTCTTCCTCCTCCTCCTCCTCCTCTTCCCCCTCCTCCTCCTCCTCCTCCTCCTCATCCTCCTCCTCCTCCCCCTCCCCCTCCTCCTCCTCCTCCTCCTCCTCCTCCTCCTCCTCTTCTTCCTCCCCCTCCTCAAGGCTAAGGCCAGGGAGCAGGTGCCTCATCGGGCGCTGCCTCTGGCCCCTTCCTCTCGCGCAATAGGATCGCGGCACGGGCTCGCTCGACCCGGCGTTTCCCCCCAGCGCGCGAAGCAGCTTTTCCATTGCACCCGAGGCGCAGTCGAGACCCCCTACCTTTCGCGCATCAGCGAGGCAGCGAGGACCCCAAAGGTTGAGTAGCAAAGGCAACTTGAAGTGCCAGGCTGAGCGCGCGACTCATCTCCTCGACCTCGCGGAGAAGACCTACCACTACCGCCTCTGGAGAAAACGCCGCCTTCCATCCTCCCGCGCGCAAACCGGTATCAAAAACGGACGAAGGCGAGAGCTCTCCATATTCACGATGCGCGCGATGTTGGACCGTCCCAACAAACGGGGGGACCATCGGGCTGAAGTATATAATGATATGGCCAACGCCCGCTTCAACATCTCACCGAGCGCTAGTTCGCACGATCGGCGAAGCCCTGAATCCCGACGACGCGGGACTCACCAAACAACGACACCAACGAGCGATGACATATCTCTAAACTGAAGATGGGGACTGGGTTGTATTCGATCTGGGGCGCGCGGGGACCGCTATGGAGATCGAGCGGCGCCGGACAGGTTCACGCGCTGGTACGACCCGCGGATCCAGGAATGGGCGGACGGCACAACGCCCGAGCTTGAGAAGCAGCTTTTCCGCGCCACCGAGCAGGCGACGGGCAAACAGGCGGACATCTCGCTCACCACCTTCGCACGCGAGTACACGCGCCCTGGAGCTCCAAGTTAAGATCGCCCCGATCATGAAGTTGCTGAGGAGTTCACACTTTGGGACGAGGATTTCAGTAGGTAAGTCCAGGACAGCACTTAGCTTGCCCAGAACGTAGACAATAAAGAAATACGATGTCGATGTCGCGGGGAGGGAGCCCCATCAGGCCACGAAGAGTTCCCACCACAAATACAACATCGCGGGGGAGCCAAACTATAAGTAGGACATGTGGGTGGATGACACAATAGTGCCGGACGGATGCATTATGAAAATGAGCGGCGCATATTAGCGGCGAGAATCGATTGGAATTATTCGGGGAGGTCTGGACCAGCAAAGCCCGAAGACAAAATTGCTCTGCGCGAGCATGGCCCGGGGAGCTCTGTTATCTGGGGGAGGAGCATGTCACTGGACGCAGGAGGATCTAGGCATATTTGAAAAATCCGAGCAGGCCCATCTTCGAATGATTTTGCACGGTGGAGCGCGGCCCAACGCGGAAGTGACACGAGCTCCAGATGCTCACGTTCGAGGGTGCGCTTCTGCTTCGGCGACTCCAGTGGCCGCGAGCAACCGCAATGAGGCCGCGGGAAGACGCCGCCCTTCTCGCCGCCCTCACCAGTCCAATCAGATACGAAGAACGGGGGCAGCTCACAGGAGCGGGAGGACGAAGGAGGGGCGTTCTTGAGGAGGGCCTGTTACGACTTGGAGGATATCTCGGAAGAGGCGCACCCGAAGTAAAGGAGGCCTTTAGGAGACAGCAAGACACGCAATGTTCGACGGCCGCTACACCTCATTGTTCAACCCTCCCAAGGAACGAATCACCAGTTACTACCAGCCCTCCGAGCGCGCCCCGGGCACCGCATTGGAATATGAAGCCAGAGGTGTGGGAGAGCACCAGTGCGCTCGCGCATGCGAGGACGCCACGGTCTGTTCATACCACGCACCTTCGCACACAGCACCCGTCTGTCATTAGCGTCGCACACGCACAGTTACCGCCAGCCACATAGCAATGCGTGCCCATGATGCTCGAGATTGTTCGCCTTCCCTGTAACGCACAATCATGTAGTCCCACGAGACACGCGAAGCACGTGCCCGAAAGGTCGAGGGGGGGGGCTCTCGTTGAACTTGCGCGCCCACCCCCCCCCGCCCACCCCCCACCCACCCACCCCCCACCCCGCCCCACCCCCAGACCCCCACCCCCTCCCCCCACTCCGATTTTCAATGTCCCTTTGGAGCCCATTTTGCTGAGAATGTATACGAGGTACATGCCCATATCCGTAGACATTTTGTGTCTCGAACTGATCCCGAGCGCTGGAGGCCTCTCGATGACTGCACATCTCCGGCGCCAGCACCTGGGGACAAACCCGCAGGTGCAGCTGGCGCAGACGCAGGTGGCAGCCCGAGCACAGGAGCGACCGGGCCACGAACGTCGAGGCGCGGCAGGAAGCATCGGCAGCGACAAGACGGCCCAGGCTTACCAGAGGCGGTCGCGGGGCTAGACTTTCAGGGCCGACGGGCGCAGGGGGCCCTCACGACGGCGGCCCTCGGCCTGCCAGATCACGTTCATTTTCTCCCGACGCAGGACGGAGGCGGGAAGTGCAACGAGGCGAAGGAGGCAGCCAAGAGCGCCAGTGGCTAGAATGCGCTGCAGGAGCTCAGATGGGCCCACCTTCAGAACTGCATCGCATTGCGTCTGGCGGCAGCGGGCGTCCTGACGGTGGACGAGGGCAAGAAGTAGCAGGTGATCCAGCAATCGAAAGAGGCGACGTCGGCGGCGCAGCTGGATGCCAGCATCCCCGTCTGCACACTGAAGAAGGCTTTCAGGAAGAACTCGTGGAAGGCGGACATGCGCAGTTTCGCGCAGCTCACGATTCCCACGCTGCGCCCAGTAGTGTTCGAGCTCACGGATGCCATCAGGTCGAAGCCGCACGCCTTCGGCAAGCCAGGCGCTCCCCCGAGAGGCCCCGCATCAGGAACGCAGCGCAGGATCTCATCGACCTGGAGGAGCACATGGCCAAAGGCAAAGGGCGGCAGGATACAGCAGGAGCAGCAGCAGTAGTCATAGCATGCATGTCGGATCAACCTCTTCGAGAATTCTGAGGGGGCTCCGAGGTTCAGCACCGGCGTGGAGGACAGCTCGGGGATCAGTTTCTGGCGCCATGGATGTCGAACACCTCAGGGTCTCTTCGGTCGAATAAAAGCAGAGCATTCACGGGGTCGGTGCCAAAGCGAGTTTGTCTCTAAGTTTGTTGTTGTTGTTTTTTATATGTGGTTTCGATGGCGTGCCGCGGCCCGCTCGGGAAAATCCCCGGGGGGCGTGGCTTTTTGTTCAGCCATCACGGCCCGATGTCCAGGCATGCGAGATCCGATTTCGTTTTCAAAGCTTCCGCCATGGATATCCACAGGGAGAGAGAAGGAGAATAGCATCATTATCAGCATCATCATCATCAGCACCCCCACGCATACCCATACACTTGCGCACGCACACGCATTCATACACCCGCACTGAGGAGCACTGAGCGGGAGCCTCGCCTGCGAGCTATCTGCGAAAAGGTATCGAGCGGGAGCCCCCTCCTCATTGGGGCCCTCAATTCATCTTACCCATCCGAGACGGTCGCCGACATCCCCTTTTTTAAGTTGTGTGAAAATCCCTACGCTCCGAAGGCCCCACAGGTGATATTAGCCCACAGGTCCCACAGGTCGCATGGGTTTCACATGCTCCCCAGGTCCCATCGGCCCCGCAGATCCCACATGTCCGACATGCGGCACAGGTGGCACAGGCATCCCGGGATTTGCCATGCTGGCCTCCTGGCCGCCTAGCCTCCTGGCATCCCTGACATCCTGGCGCCCTGGCAGCCTAGCAGCCTGGCGTCCAAGCATCTTGGCATCCTAGCACCATCATCAGCGTTAGTCGTCGATGTCCACGTGCATGCACACCGAGGAGATTATCATGCGGGACCCCACCGTCGGAGCACTGGATGCCCACAGGGGTGCTCTTCAACATGTCGTCGAACCGCAAGCTGGGACAACCCCATCGGTGACTCCCCGCTTGTTTTTTGCGTGGAAAGCCCACCAGCACGAAGCTCCTCGAAGGCCCAGGACTTCGGACCCTGGCCATTTGAATAGCATTACAGCCCTCTCCACTCAGTGCTTCGCGGCACGGTGACGGCTAGACCTCTACCCAGATTCTGCCCACCGCTTCGCTGTCTGATGCGCAACCCGTCCGCCCCTACATTCTGCGCCTACCTTTCCTCCTCGTCGTCGTTCTCAATCTAGCCACTGGGGCCCATGAGTTGGCTGAGGTGTGGCTTTGGCTATGGACCTGATTCGCCTGATCAAGGCTTGCGCGGCTCTTCGGCATGCTTGATTGTGCTCGAGCACCTACAGTGGTTGTGGCAGTGTTCCAGCATTGGGCGGAGGATGTCACGTCGTCATTGGCCAGACTCATGATCCAGGCCAGCTCCTGATTCGGTCCATCATTCATGCCGCCAGCAAGCACAGCACGTTGGGCAAGCCAGAACCAGTGCGACTCCGAGCATTCGTGGCCAGAAACGACATACGAGGGTCATGGCGTTTTCATGCGATGCATTGGCATTCATATCAACGCCAACGGCCGCACTGGAGAGGACATGCGAGTCAAATCATATTCCGCACGGAGCGTCGTCGCTCATTCGGCGAGCGTTTTGTCTTTCAAAGCATCTACTCGGAAGCAGCGGCGCGGACTCATCAATCAGATTTGCATGTCCACGTCTACGTGGTCCGCGGGAGTGTGGACCTACAACCAGCAGGCCACCCAAAAGCTGAGAGTAGTCCAGAATAGAGCTATGCTGCGGTACCTCCGTCTTCCTTGGCATCGTGGTGAAGCGGATGAACATTACTGTCGTCGACAGAGGTGCCTTCTGAGGAACATCAACCTTGAGAACGGCTTTGCTGATTTGGACTTGGATGCTGCCCGGCTCACGCACTGATATGTTGAACGTGTCGACCAGCTCATGGACAATTCCCCAGAGCTGCCGTTATGCCAAGTATTCAAATTGAACTGTCATTCGGAAGGCCTGTGAATTTGCAGAGAGTTTCGGGTAGGCAAGGCCATTGCCAGTTTTCACCATGGCATTATGAAGCGCAGCTGACATTTTCTTGCAGTGGTATCAGAAGGATTGGAAGACTGTTGCAGTAGATCGTAAATTATGGAAATGGTACGAGCCTGAGTGGCTGCATCACAAATTAGGCTATTGGACTGAAGGCAATACAGTAGATCGCTTCGGTTGCTGGGGGCAATGGAGCACCTGCTCGTTCGTATCGGCAAACAAACAAGCAAACAAACAACAAACGACGACGGACTCCTTCACGGAGTTGCGCGACGCAGACCCATGCGAACGATAGACGCGGTGCGTCTTCATGGCGGCAGTTGATGGTGGACACGATTACTCGGAACGCCACAGCGAAATCAGCATTTGGATGTCGCCCTTGTGGCCTCCAGCTGGTGGTGGCACAGACCCGATGAATATGATTGCCCCAGTGGCGGTGGTCGTGATCATCTTGGTTGAAACACGCGTGACGGGCACGAAGGTTGAGGGAAGTTTGATCGCGGAGGCGACGGTGCTTGGCGCAGTGGCCTTGATATCCGGTCTGCTCCACGGCGCGTCCGATGGTAATCACAAGATGCCGAGGACACGCCATGGCGATCCACATAATGCTCACGCAGGAAATTGCGGGTTCGCTGAAGTTGTCGCGTGCTTGATGTGCCCCTTCTTGCGGTATTGTGTATCGTTGGATTGAAGGACATGGCTTGACCATGCTACTTCGGACCCCCTACACCGGTTGTCATCACGATGGTGCAAATTCGTTGGTGCCCATGTTCACGCGCAGATACCGGTTGGTGCTATCATGCGGCATGGCGTGTTGCAGTGGTGCGGTTGGTTGATTATTGGCGTATGTGGTGGCGTTGTGCGCCGTATGATATCGCGACAGTGCGCAAGAATGTTAGGGCGGTGTGCCGATAGAGCTGCGTGGAGAGAAGCGGATCGGTGCCCTGTGATAGGACACGTCGAGTAGACCGCGGACGTTTTCTGAGCGATCGAGTGCCAAACATGAGAGTGGATGGATGCCGAAATGGTGGCGGATGTCGTCATGAGTTGCGCGCTTGAGGTGGACACGGTGATGTGCGCCTACCTGTTTTCTTCCTGGCGGTGCCGAGTATGATCCCATTTTTTCCTGTACGCCTCGGCCGCGCTACCAGGCTGTCTTGCCGCAAGTGTTTGTTATCCTGTCGTTGGTGTTTGACCTGTCCCGTTCGTTCTATGGTTATTCATCCTCGCCTACTTAAACATTTCACGGAATGCCGGAGGCCCTTCGAGTAATGGGAAGGTGCGGTTCCGAGCGCTCGAAACAAAAAGTATTCATCCTCCTCAGCCTCCATCTGATCCCCCTCAACCTCCTTCATGTTCCCTCCGCTTCTTCCTTATCCTCGTCATCGTCATTATCATCATCTCCCACGTCGTCATCATCATCATCATCACCATCACCATCATCATCATCATCATCATCATCATCATCATCATCAGCCAGCATCGTCGTCATCATCATCATCATCCTCATCATCACCGTCAACATCATCAGCATCAGCATCAGCAGCATCGTCATCTGCGTCATCATTATCATCATCATCATCATCATCGTCATCATCATCATCATCATCATCATCATCATCATCGTCACCATCAGCATCGTCATCCCCATCGTTATCATCATCATCTCCAGCATCATCCTCATCATGTTCATCCTCATCGTCATCATCATCAGCATCACCACCGTCAGCGTCATCATCATCAACAACATTCACATCAGCATCAGCATCACCCTCGGCATCGTCATCATCATCATCGTCATCGTCATCAACCTCACCATCATCATCATGATAATCACCATCGTCATCATCATAAGGATCATCAGCAGCAGCATCATCAGCAGCAGCATCATCATCACCTCCCCCTGAGCGAGGGGTCGCAGGGGACGGGCGCCCCCCCTAGACGGACGGCGCCAGGGTCGGCCTGGCCACCACCCCTCCCCCGGGGCAGGTGCCGTACGCGCCGTCGCCTTCTTTGGGCGGGCAGGTGTCGCGGAACGCCTCGATACCAGGCCCAAGGCTCCAGGGGCGGCGGGAAAGGAGGAGAGATGCGGAGAGGGAGGAGGAGGAGGAGGAGGAGGAGGAGCAAGAGGAGAAGGAGGAGGAGCAAGAGGAGAAGGAGCAAGAGGAGGAGGAGGAGGAGGAGGAGGAGGAGGAGGAGGACGACGACGACGACGACGACGATGACGGGGGAGGACGGGGGGGACTGGGCAAAGCATAGCAATAAATAAGTTGCGCCAGAGCAACACTCACCCCCTTCGTAGAGTTGGCGTGCCTAAGGACGTGCCATGGTGGCGCATCAGAGGACGTGTCTGGGGACGTGTTGGGTGACACGTTTGGGAGGGCGTCTCTGGGGGCGTACATGTGGCCGCGTCAGGGGAAGTGCCTGGGGGCGTGTCTGGAGATGTCTCTGAAGGAGTGTCAGGAGACGTTTCGGGGGACGTGCTTGGGGACATGTGGGGGAACGTGCTCGGTGACGTTGTCTGGGGCCGTGGGGGCGTGTCAGAGAACGTGCCTGGGCACATGGGGCCATGTCAGGTGGCGTGCCAGGGGACGTGCCTGGGGACGCCAGGGGGCCCACCATTGTCTGGGCCTGGGTCGCATCATCCCCGAGCAGGCACGCACTGGAACGGTCCGGAGACGCACCAGTGCTTGGACCTGGGACGCACCACCCTCGAGTGGACACACACACACACACACAGAATGCACTTGGGGCGGTCCTGGGACGCACCATTGTTTGGATGGACTTGCATATTGGGAACCACCATTCTTGAGCGGGCTTGGGCGGAATGCGCACCTGGTGATCAGAGTTTGATCGTAAGATTGCAGCTGGTGATTCCTCAAGTAGTGGTTCTGTGTGACAACTGTTGAACCCTATTTGAGCCCTACTGACCAGTGTATCGGGGAATGTCGTCGTGTCCTCGCATTCGTTCGTGCACCGCGCGCCTCGTCACGTCACGGCTTCGTCCAACCCCTCATGCGCAGCACGTCGTGGCGATCCTTCTCCTGCCTCCTCCCGCATCCCCTCACACAGCCGCCATCCTCCTCCCTCTGCCCATCACTCCCTCGGCCCCTCCTTCCCCATCTGCCTCGTCTTGCCCACCTTCAGCGCATTTGTTACCGTCCTCTCTCCCGTACCCTCACTCAGTACCCACTCACTCACTCTAGTCACTCGCTCAATCACTCGACTTACGCAATTACTCACTCCCCCGTTGCCTCACTCACTCACTCACTCAGCCGCTCACTTATTCGACTCGTCCACTCGCGCTCATATCGGCGAACCCTTTCTGCGTTTCGTGGACAGGGGACTCCACCGAGGCCTCCCTGAGAGCGCCCCAGTGCGGGACGGACACGTTTCGGCGAACTCCCCGCGCGCTTCGTGCCGCTACGTGGCCCTCCCCGGAAGCACCCCGTCTGGTAGATTGTGGGTGCGTCAGCGCACTCATCACGGGGGCTCCACAGAACTCTCCTTGAGAGCGCCCTGGCAGAGGTACCAGACCCGTTCTGGCGCATCCATTAGCGGCAGCTGCCGTGCATGAATTGTATGGATAGGCGGGTACGGTCGAAGCAGAGTTCGCTTGCTGAGAACGCAGACAAGAGAAAGTCGATACGATCCGGCGTTGCCACCGGACATCGTCATCGAGTCGCACAGCCATAGTTCGTGGAATGGTAAACGAAAATTGACTCACTGGTAAAGTCGCGACTGGCCCAGGAGGATTCCTTGCGAGAGCAATGAAGCAATAAATCCCAAGATCGACCGCACAACAAACACCACCGTCGGAGAACAGCAAGCCAGGCCGAATCCTTATGCTACCAATGCGAAGCCCGATACGCATGTTAAAATGGGTGAGAATTGAGCGACGTATCATGGGCAAGGAAAAAGTATGTCCATAGGGTAATACATGGGTGGTTTTGTTTTCTCATAACCATTCCGCGGTCGACAGGACGAAATTTCGTCATCTGTGTTGAACAAATGATAGGGGGGCGTCCAATGAAAGTCAGAATAGGCATCCAGAGACTCGCGATTTCTTATGCCCCGTAGCCACTTGTGGCCTCTTGTTGGGGGGGGCATGCAGGACCAGACCTCATGGAGTGGTCCGTGCTTTTCGCGCTGCCCCTCGTCGGCGGAGCGTGCAATAGGGGGTTCGGAGGAGGAGGAGGAGGAGGAGGAGGAGGAGGTTGCTTGTGTACCACGTCCCAGCATCTCCGGTGGCCCTTCGAGCTGGAGAGAGCGCACAGAGTGCCATAATCCGCTGCCCCTGGTCCGAGGCTCCCGTGCTTCGTGTCTTCTCGCGGGAGGGGGCCTGCAGAGGAGCGTTCCATTGCCCGTGGCCTGCTGCCCAATGTGTCCAGCGGCCCGTCGAGCAAGTCGGTGTTCCTCGGCCAGGGGCCCTCGTTGTGCCTCGTCTCTCTTCGCGTTTCATCGCGCGTGCCGCGTGGGATCGGAACGCGTCGTCCGTTGCATGTAGCCTCTCCTGTTTCGTGGCCTGCGTCCGAGTTCGACTACATGTTCAAGGTCTTTCTGATTGGTGACTCTGACACTGGCAAGTCGAACCTTCTCCTTCGATGCGCTAACGACATCTACAGAGCCGACATCGGTTCGACGATTGGGGTGGACTTCGAAGTGCGCACGCGTACCATCGATGGCACGGTGGCCAAGATGTACTTCTGGGATACCGGTGGCCAGGAGCGTTTCCGCACGATCACCAACAGCCATTACCGTGGCTACAATGGCATTGTCGTCGTGTACGACGTGACCGACCGCGAGTCATGTAGCCCTGCGCGGGTGTGGATGCAGGAGATCGATAAGTATATTGTGCCATCCATTCAGAAGTTGTTGGTTCAAGCCCTGGCTAAGGCCGGCAGCGGTTAAGGCGAGCCGCGCGCGCTCGTGATTTTTTTGTTGATTATCGTTTTGTCCAAGCTTTACTCCAGGGCGTTGGCATGGCAGCGATTCGAGACCTATTCCGCGAAGTGCATGACCTGAAGAGCGAGTTCCGCTCGCTAAAGATAATCCTCCCGACACGGATTTCGTTGGCGCCTAGCCTCTTTGGCTGCCGCCGAGCCGTTGTTTGCACGCGGGGGCGGAGGAGTTCTCCCATGCTCCGCCGCGCTGTTGCTACCGTGCTTCGGCGACGAGGACAGCCGGGGCCACTGCAGGCAGGTTTTCGGATACGGGGGCGTCGAGAACTGCAACGGCCGCGACAACCAGAGCCTCGGCGAGGCCCGAGGGGGCGACAATCAGAGTTTCGGCGAGCATTGCGGGGGCACCGACACGCAGTGCTTCGGCGGCGAGGGCCGCGAGGGCGACGACTCGCGGGGCTCTGACGACGAGGACCGCGAGGGCGGCGGCCTCCCGAGCCGCGGCGGCGAGGGCCGCGAGGGCGACGGAAGCCAGAGCTCCTGCGGCGAGGCTTTCGAGAGAGCGCCGACACGCGGAGCTTCGGCGACGAGGGCTGCGAGGGCCAGGGCGACCAGGGCTGCGGCAGCGAGGGCCACGAGTGCCACGGCAACCAGAGCCTCGGCGAGGACTTCGGCTGCCGCGGCGCGCAGAGCACGGGCGGCGAGAGGGGCGCGAGGCTGACGGCCGGCAGCACTCCCACGAGGATTTGGGGGCCCCCGACGGGCAGAGCGCCGGCGAGGACTGCGAGGGGGGCGCCAACCAGACCTACGGCGGCAAGGGCTGCGAGGGCGACGGCACGCGGAGTTTCCACGACAAGGGCCGCGGGGGCGACGGCAAGCAAGGCTACGGCGTCGAAGAATGCGCAGTCTACGGCACCCAGAGCTTGGCGAGAGCCTCGAGGGCCACGGCGGCGAGGAGGGAGAGGGTTTCGCGCAGAGCCTCGGCGAGGGCCGCGAGGGAGACGCCGAGCTCACCCACGGTGCCGAGGACGACGGCAACCCGAGCTTGCTTGGACGGCAAGATCGACGGGGTCTGCGAAGCGAAGGCGGCCCAGGGCAAGGACCTGCAAGTCGGGGTGTCGGTCAGGTCCAAGTCCGTGGAAACGAAAGCAGGTGGCTCCGGGTCAAGGCCTTCCAAGGAGGAGATCCAGCAAATGTTCAGGTCCTGCAATTGGGGAGCCCTGGCTGGAGCCGCGACGTCCTTCCCGAGCTGGCATTCACGTTCCGACCTATCTTACAATACAGCGTCGACTGGGCGGAGCAAGCACACTGGGAGGCCCAGGAGCATCGGGACCAAGTGCAGACGAAATTATTGGAGGCCCAAACCCAGTTGAAGCGGGCCAAAAGCATCGCGAAGATCTCGTCCGTCGAGCCCGAGCTGGCGATCCTCAGAAGCAAGGTACACAAGGTGTATCGAGAGGCACTGCTGGACCCGGACCGAGCCCAGCAGGCGACCCGTAGATACCCGCAGAACGCGAAAGTTGATGGAAGCCATCCTCATCGGAGACGTGAATGAGGCCAGGACCTGCTTGAATGCATGAGTTGTTTCATTCGAAATTGCCATACCGATTGTCATTTCTCTACTGTTTGTACATAGTCGTAGTATTACTTGCGTCTTGGTTATGTCCCTTATAATTTGCCTCCAGCGGGGGATGGATCGCATGAGCGTGCACCGATGGTCAGGACATACATGCAGCATGTTGCACGAGATCGCTGCACCCTCTCCGTCACTGCCTGTTCGCTGTAATCTGCCGGCGTGCATGTTTTCAGCCCCGTGCAGACTCTGCAGCTTTAAAGTGCATTGCGATGCACATGTTTCGGCTGCCTCGCGAAGCCGAAGTGTTGCAGCCACCTCTGGCGCGGTTGGGGGCTGGCCCCGCCTGGGGCACAACCGTTTCGAAACGAAAAGATCTGACACGAATTCAGAAGCTGCTCGAAGGCAATAGGGTAGACCCTGTATCCAAGCGAGTCGTGACCACCGACGAATGCCAGATGATGGCAGACGAGAGTCGGGGATTCACCTCCTCGAAACAAGCGCAGTGACACCGCACAACGAAAGCACGTTCGAGATGCTCCTGCGGGGTGTTGCATGTGGGCGTTTGCTGTATGTTTCTACCCGCGATGGTTTTGCCCACGTTGTTCATGGTATCATGTCATAGGGTTTGATTCGACCATGGGTACCTGAATGCGCTGCGCAGTGGTCGCGTCCTGACAGGGGCAAGCGACCACTTGGAGTCTTCGCGAACAGCTCTGACATGCATCTTCCGCAGCCGCTGCGGCCCGAGTGCTGGCAGGGCGCCGCAGGCAGTTGCATGCACAAAACGCTGCCTGGGCGAGCGGTGCGAGACTGAGCAAAAATGTTCTTGAAGGGCGTCGCCCTCAGCCGCCTTTCCTCCCTTCCGAATGCTTGAATGGCCACATTTGGTCGGTTGGTTGGTTGGTTGTTTTTTGTTGTGTTGGTTGGCTGGCAACTAGGCTGGTCGGTTTGTTGTCTAAACTCGGGGGCGCGCTCACCGTGGAATGTAAGAGGACTCGTGGCTTCGGGAAAAGGCATCCTTAGTTCTGGGGCAGAGAGGCGTCCCCCTTTCCCCCCGCGAGCACAGAATACCCCGATACAGAAAACTGCGTTCCCCATTCTCTGGAGACGGGAGGGATGTGGGGCAGCGTCCGTTGGTTAGGTCAGTTGCCTCGGGAGCGCGAGTTTGTTATAAATTGCAGAGGGTGGTTGCCTCGGGTGGCGCGACCCTGCTGTTGGTTAGCATGGGCTGCGGCTTCAGGGGCCCGACTCGGGTTCCTGAGGCCTGCCCCTGCTCGGGCTGCCCGAGCGCTTCGTAGTTTGATAGAGAGCCTTGCTTCGTGAACGCGAACGCGTTGTAGTGCAAGGGGCTGTGGGTTCGGAAGCGCAGGTTACAATGGCGTGCGGCGTGGAGAACGCGAGTTCTTAGCAATGCGCAATGGGCTATAGCCTCGGGAGCGCGAAGGCGGTGTAATGAGCAAAAGGTTGTGGCCTCGGGAGCGCGAGCGCGTCGTAATGCACGAGAGTTTGGGGCCGCAAACATTTTGCAAGGTATGAGTGGCGGTAGCCTCAGGAACGCGGTGTGGTTGACCAGGGAGTGCGACTCCGAAGACGCAAGCTTGCAGTAATATACGCGGGCCTGTGGTGTCGGGAACGCGGTGGCGTCGCAATGTGCAAGAGCGTGCGGTTTCGGGGACGCCAACTTGACGTAATGTAGCAACGGCTGCGGCGTCGGAAGCGCGAGCCCGTCGTAACGTACGAAGGGTTGCGGCTTGCGGAGCGCAAGGGCGTTGTAAT
Source organism: Prorocentrum cordatum (assembly GCA_963575745.1). Classification (NCBI taxonomy): domain Eukaryota; class Dinophyceae; order Prorocentrales; family Prorocentraceae; genus Prorocentrum; species Prorocentrum cordatum. The sequence continues at coordinate 98,627 of CAUYUJ010016875.1, read as the reverse complement.
ATACGAGGGGGTGGTGCCGCGGGGGCGCAAATATGCAGTATGCGACGCGTCCCGAGAAAGTATGAGAACCACCCGCGACGTGATCAAGCGTTTGTTTTCGTTGACGCCAACCACTACAAGCTTAATTTGGGAAAGCAGCAAACTGTATAATTATATCGTTGGAAACTGGATCTGCTGGGGGGAACCGGGAAGCTCAGGCCACGTAACACGTTGGCCCTGGAGGGGCCAGCGGAGTCTGCATCTTCCTCCTCGTCATTTTCTTCCTTTTTCTCGCCATACTCCTCCACCATACCGTCCTCGTCCTCCACCTCCTCCTCCTCCTCCTCCGCCTCCTTCTTCTCAGCACACTCCTCGTCCCCTTCGCCCTGAGGGAATCCAAGATCCCATAGGCTGCCAAAGTGAAGCGCGCACAAGGCGTGCGATGACATGCCGTGGCGCGCGAGTGGGAGAGAGGCGTTGTATCGTCCACGCGTCATGGCCCCCGTATTAGAGGGGAACTCGGAACTCGGATGTCCTCAAAAGTCCGCCAGGGGCGGCACTGCCGGGGGTGCGCAGGACGCGAGACCGCCTGCAGACCAAGAGAGCCCGAAGCTCGGGCATCAAAACAAAGGCAAAGCCGTTTCCATGTATCGACACACGAAGTCGAAACGCGAGCCGAACGACCAGAGGCTCGGAGGGACATCGGGCAACCTCGCATCCTCCTCGTATCCTTCAACTCACTTCCTCACCCATTCTCTCCCCTGCTCGCAAGCGGCACGGCGCGTGGGCGCGCCTGTGAAGAAGCTGGTGTAGACGTCGGGCGCACAAACACGCGCGAGACTGACTGACTCTCCCTCCCCACCCAATGCTCCACTGCCTCCCCACCGCCTATTGCACCACAGAGCTGGTGCCTCAGATCAGACAGCGAGGAGTGCGTCCGAGGGTGTCGCAGGTGGGGCCTGCGCCTGCACAATCGAACAGAGGCCGGTGAGAGAGAGATGCATAGAAGCAATGGGAAACAATATTCTTAAATCCGCAATGCCAGGAGGCGCGCATGCTTAGGGCGACGAGGGGACAGAGCCAACGGGGCCATTCTTGGGGCAACCCCAGTAATGGACCAATCAGTTGCTCACTGCCCCCCGCCTATCTCTGGAAGGCTCCCGCGAGACAGGCAACTTGCCTTTGGGAGGATCGCACAAGACAGAAACGTTACCTCCATCCTCCCGCTCCTATCCTAAGCCCCACATCCCCTTCATGAGCGCCACTATCATGAACTCCCTGCAATGGCAGCTGAGAACCACCTGTGTAAGTCTGCTTGCACCTTGTCTTTCGGCACCCGAGGAGGCAACCCTGGAGGTGGACCGAACAAGTTCAAGCTCTGGATCGGTAGCCTACGCTGCTCAGCCGCTCGCTCCCGTCTCCGACGCAACGCCTCAGCCCTATTCGCCGCAATACGAGCTCTCACGGCGTCAGGCATAGGGGGGGAGGCGGCGGAGACGGAGGGGGGGGGAGCGGTGGGGAAATCGACGAAGGGGAATGGGCAAACGGGTCCTCAGGAGATTCCCTGTGCAACAACGGACCAGGTTCAATTGCAAAAGAAATCGCCATTGAATGGTTGTCTAGATCATCAGCCTGCTGCACTTCAGAGCTCTGATTGGTAGCAGCCTGGACAGCACGGATCCGCTCAATGGTTGATTGATGGCGGGCAGGGCGCTTGACAGCAAAATTTGGACCCATGGGCGAAGCCTCCGCAAATATGGAGGCCGTAGAACCAAAAAAAATCTGCAACTGCTCTGGTTGCTCCTGATCATGAAATGTAGACAACTCTACTGAACGAAGCACAGCATCCAACATGGCCTGCGCCAGAACAGACCACAACGCAGGCGGGTAGACTTTCTTGCGTGACGTTCTAGAGGAGCCATCCGTTTGCTTGCTCAGCAAGGTCTGGTGGGCTCCTCGACCGTGGCTGCGCGTGCCGTTCCCTGGGGTGGAGGTGAGGAGAGAGGCTAGGGAGAGCATTCTGACGGCCAATATTCCTGTAGGCGATCTGCCGTATTGGCCATCTGTCAGGGAACAATAAGGGGCTTCAATGAGGGCCTCAGTGAAACGGAAGGACAAGGACGGGACTGCACGGGGTTCCCACGTTGGAGCCGCGGGGTGCCCAACCCATCTTGATCCACCAACCGTCGCCAACACACACAGCAACTCCACAATAGCCAGATATAAAACATTGGCTACCTGAACCTGTAGATGCTTGCTTGGGGTTCAAGCCGCCAGCCCCCAAGGGGCATTCCAGGACCGAAATGGAGGGGAGGCCCAGTCTTTGCGAGGAGCCGCCGAGAATGTTTCGCACGGGGCCCCCCCTCCTATCAGAGCACTTCAGCCAGCCTTAATATGGCCAGACCATAGATCAAATGTTGGCTGCTTACTAAGGTCACCAACCTCTGAGTACATTAACATGTCGATATATAGCGCGCGTATTTCAGCACTAGGCAATTTCATCTCCAAGGACGCCTCCACTGCACATTGAATATCTCCTGTGCGGCGCTGGCCGAAAAAAAAAATAGCAATGAAAACCGTCCAGCGATGCAGTCTGGGTGGAATCACACTAGCTATTATACCAGAGTGCGTAGCACCCCGCAATTGCGGATAAGAGTGAGGGGGCGGGCGCGGGCGACGCGGGCGTCGAGCCGGCAGACCTCGTGGCCCTCACCTTCCTTGTCGATGGCGCCCTCCTCCTCCTCCTCCTCCTCCTCCTCCTCATCCTCCTCCTCCTCCTCCTCCCTCCTCCTCCTCTCTCCTCCTCCTCTCCTCCTCCTCTTCCTCGTCCGCGTCCTCCTCCTCCTCCTCCTCCTCCTCCTCCTCCTCCTCCTCCTCCTCTCCTCCTCCTCCTCCTCCTCCTCCTCCTCCTCCTCCTCCTCCTCCTCCTCCTCCTCCTCCTCCTCCTTTCTTCACATTATCCTTACATCCTCTCTTCTTCCGCGTCCTCCTCGTCCCCTGTTTACTCCTCTGCCTCGCCCTTTTTTCTCAAGATAACGGCAAACCAATCCTTTGTTCCACTGAATGCTTCCCGACTTCTCTGATCCAGGCAACTCGCCAGGGTAAAGTTGCTGGATGGGCTGGTGTGGATGAGCGGAGCTTGAAGAGGTCTTGGGGGGCTCAGACGGCATGCAGAATCCGCCGCCGCGCTTGTGCGGCACTGGCGTGCTGTGTGGTAGGGTTCGTGGACGACTCCCTCAGGAGGGCCCTTGAGCGCCCCGAGGCCCCTTAATTGTGGGCGCGTTGAGAAAACTTCCCCTGAACCCAGGCTTTGGGCACGGATGCCGAATTGCAGCAGGCAGCTGGATTGTCAATGAACGTGTTCAGACACAGCCCCGCCGCAGGCGCCGACGTGCTGTTGTAGAGTCAACGTGGGCCGGATCGGGGGAATGGCACGAGGGCGCTTTCCCAAACCGATGCGAGCAAGCCCGCCGCAGGCGCCGATTTACGTGCTCTGACAAGTTCAGCGCGGGGGGGATCGTTGGTGGGCCACCCGGAACGAACGCAAAAACAGCCCGCCGCAGGCGCCAAAATTTTGGTTTGCTCAGTGAACGTAGCTTGGGTCGCGGGTAGGTCGCGGGCTCTCCACCTCCACCTGGAAGGAATTCAAAAACAGCCCGCCGCAGGCTCCGAAATTTTTGATTTGTACACTGAACGCGGTTTGGGTCGCGGGTGGGTCGCAGGTTCTCTACCTGGAATGAATGCAAAAGAAGCCCGCCGCAGGCGCCGAAAATTTTGGGTGGGTCGCGGGGTGGGTCGCGGGTGGGTCCCGGGTGGGTCGCGGTGGGTCGCGGGTGGGTCGCGGGCGCGGTTTGGGTCGCGGGTGTGTCGCAGGTTCTCCACCTGGAACGAATGCAAAAGAAGCCCGCCGCAGGCGCCGAAAATTTTGGGTGGGTCGTGGGGTGGGTCGCGGGTGGGTCGCGGGTAGGTCGCGGTGGGTCGCGGGTGGGTCGCGGGTGGGTCGCGGGTGGGTCGCGGGGTGGGTCGCGGGTGGGTCGCGGGTGGGTCGCCGGGGGAGTCGCGGGGTGGGTCGCTGGGGGGGTTTCGGGGTGGGTCGTGGGCGTGTCACGGGGTGGGTCGCGGGTGGGTCGTGGGTGGGTCGCGGGTGGGTCGCGGGGTGGGTCGCGGGTGGGTCGCGGGATGGGTCGCGGGTGGGTCGCGGGTGGGTCGCGGGGTGAGTCGCGGGGCGGTCGCGGGGCGGTCGCGGGTGGGACGACGACAACAACAAACAACAAAAACAACAAAAACAACCACAACAACCACAACAACAACAACAACACGCACCCAGGGACAGTGAATGACCGTTCGGTTCATCCCCCTCCCTCTGAGTAGTTACTATCGTACGGCTGGCCAACTTGCAAATACACCATTTACCCAGCCATGGGCAGTGGTCTCAGTAGACAGCTGGCCCACAACTTTACGAGACCACCCCGTCACTTCTTACAAAGTATTTCTGCAAGTACATCAAAGCTTGGGCACGGGTACATGCTGACTGGTATGTTCCAGCAGCAGGATGGATCGGCCCCGATGCGATGCATGACGGAACCGAGGCGTGTGAAGCAGAGTAGCCACGCCTATGTGATTATTATCATTATGTTCCTTAGCCGCCAGCTCCTGCATGACCTCAGGCGCATGAGGCGGCACTTGACCAAGGTATATAAAAAATGGGCACCATGTTGTCACGCGCTGCACAAGCATTGACCTGGATGAAAAGACTCTCAGGCACGCGCGACAGCAACTGTTTGACACATGCCTCCTTGCTATGCCCAGCAAGATGATGTGATTGGCACGGATGTGCGCATCAAGAGAAGAAACCTTATCTGAGTAAAATTCGCAGAAGTGGCATGTAAACGTTTGGCGATGCCCTTGCATCCGCACACAACGCCGGGGTGGCAGTCCTTCACTTGTCAGCAACTTCAATGTTCCCCTCTCCCGGCGTGACACATCCAGTTCTCGCCGTGCTTGAACAATTTCCGCCTTGGCAGCCTCCTGGACGGCACCTAACCACGCTCGCTTGGAAATCTTGACCTGAGACGCCCAAGCTCCTAGATCTGACGACGGAAGAGGCATATCCTGGAACGCATGATGGCTTGAACGCAGCCAGGCAAAATCCTCCAGGACTTGATGTAACCAGGAGTTGTGTTTGGCCCGCTTGACTGCCTGATGATTTTCAGCATGGGGAAGCCCTAGCAGAGGAGCATAAGCTGCAGAAGTGATCTGTCCGAACAGCCGCAGTCTCGCCACACGCAGCACAACTGAGACGTTCGGTCTTAGTGCAGCCGACATAACGTCCTCATCTGTAGGGCTTCCAGCCTCATAGTAAGGAAGACAGAGAACCCGCCTGCACCTTCGTACCGATTGGGACTTTACGCAGACAAGATCGTTACCATACATATTGTACCATGTATCGGTACCATACAGAGCAGAATTCATGACCAGGGAATCGGTGAAGATCAGTTTCGATATGATCGAAAAGTTGCTGGCCCTCTTGAAAGCCTTACTCAATACGGACAGCTGTATGCGTGATCCTGCTTCGCGGTGTACAAACTCTGGTCCCAACAATGCTCGATCGGTAACAAGAGCGCCCAGATGCACAGCTGTCCTGACGACGTTGATGCCCTCACCGACGTGAGGAAAGAGAGGGGAAGGGGGAGGAGAAAAGGGAGGAGGGGAAGAAGGGGAAGAGAAGAGGGAGGAGGCGCAGGGGGGATGAGAAAATGGAGGAGGAGGAGAAGAAGGAGGTCCGAGGAGGAATAGGAGGAGAAGGAGGAGGAGGGGGAGGAGGTGGAGCGATCCCCCGTCGTCCCCTGTGACCGCACCTGGGTAATCCCTCGCGCGCAGGCTGGCCTCGGCGCTTGCTGGCCGCGGCGAGCCGCCCAGGCAAGGACTTGAGGGCACCATGCGAGTTAGGTCGCAGTCTCCTCCGCCGCGGCAGCTGCCCTCGCAGTCGCGCCCTCAGTGCCAGCGGGCTCGCCTGGACCCCTCGTCGTCGGATGTGGGAGGAGGAGGAGGAGGAGGAGGAGACGATGGAGGAGGAGGAGGAGGAGGAGGAGGAGCAGGAGGAGGAGAAAAAGGAGGGGGAGAAGGAGGAGGAGGAGAGGAGGAGGAGGAGGAGGCGCCAGAGCACTCGAGCCCGAGAACCGCATGGTCACGCTCGCGAGGAGGCGGGGCGCGCACCTCGGACCAGTCGACGAAGAGTTGGCGCGCCGACACTGGACGCTTGGGTGCACGGCATACATCGCAGCGGTGCTCCAGTCTGGCGAGATGGAGGGCCTCTTCATCGGATTTCTGGCCGTCTTGGAGGCTTCTTGGGCGGACTTGGAGGTATCCTTGACCCTCGTGGGTCGTCTACATCGGCCCAATGAAAGTTCCTGGAATTTTCCTCACGACGCTGGCCGGCGGAAGTCGACGGAAGTAAAACGAGGCGGAAGACGGGGGAAGGCCGCCGGAAGGCTTGCCAATGTCAGCGGAAGTAAACGACGCCCCTTCCGAACCCCCTACCCCCGTAGAAGCCTAGCAATGTTGTCTTCCTCCGTGGGCCGGGCGGGATCCCGCCTGGCTTATTCCGCTTTAATATTATAAGTTTAGTTCAGGACGATCAAAATCCCACCCATTAAAAATGGGGTAGACCAAAATCCCGGGCCGTTCACGGATCCCACCATGCTGGGATCGGCTCGAAGTAAGATGGGGCTCATAAGTTGCAGTATTATTGCCGTGTTGGGGTCGTCTTGAGGTCATCTTGAGATCATATCCCGGTCATGTTTGGATCACGCAACCATCGCGTGGTCATTATGAGGCCACCCTGGGTGCGCTTGGATCCATCTTGTTGCCATCGGGCCATCTCGGCGTCACACGTTGCTCATGTGTTTCGTCATCTGCGAGTCGGCCTGAGACGGTCCAGAATCGATGGCGGGATCGCGTTGGGGTGGCATCATCCTGGGTCCTCTGGACGTTATCGTCCGTGGCCTGAGGCATTCCTGGAAGCATGTTGTGGCCACGGGACGTCTTGGGATCGCGTGCGTGCGAACGCTGAGCACACGCGCGCGACGTTTCATCTTGCCGACGGGTTTACATACATATTATTCCTCTTACGAGTTTCCAAGGAAATTTTTGTTGGAGCCAAGTAGTAGGCCATTTCGGCCGTCTTGGAAGCATATGGAAGGCCATCGTGGCCGTCTGGGAGGCCATGTGCCACAATGCTGCGGCGGAGTGCGCGGCCGGCACGGCCTTCCGGGTGGCCAGCGCACTGAGCCGAAGTTTTATGTCGGCGTCACGCCAACATACTTGTATTATACGTGCGTCGCCCCCCCAGGGGCGACGCGCGCACCGAGAAATCTTATAGTATATGCCTCGTGGCAGGCGTTTTCTGGCCGCGCCGCTCGCGAAACGATATACTACAAGATGGGTATACTATATGTTCGGGTCGGACGCGCGCCTCCGAGGAGGACATATAGTATTAGTGTGTCTCTGTGCGCCCCATCATGGGGGAGCATGTTTTTGAAGTTCCACACGCCGGGTACCCACGCCGGCAAGCCAACAAGGGGCGGCGGATACGGTGCTTTCGGCTCATCCCGCCACCGGCTCATTCGACGCTTGATGGGGTCTTTTGGGTTTCGTCGTCGTCGTCGTCGTCATTTCCCTTTTCCTCCTCCTCCTCCTCCTCCTCCTCCTCCTCCTCCTCCTCCTCCTCCTACTCCTCCTCCTCCTACTCCTCCTCCTCCTCCTCCTCCTCCTCCTCCCCCTCCTCCCCCTCCGCCTCCTCCCTCCTCCCCCCGCCTTACTCCCTCATCAGTCTTCCCTCCTCCCTGTTCCCTCCTCGGGGGCCTCATGGAGGACTCGCGAGGGGGCTCTCAGGTGCCTCTCGGGGGCCTTTGGGGGATCTCTTGGAGACCTCGTCGGGGCCTGTTGGGCGGATCTAGGAGGCTTTGGGGGGCATGTTGGGGATCTTGGAGGCCATATTTCGGGAAAAGGCCAACAAAGGTCTCTTCGTCGTTACCCTTCTTAGGGCGCATTGGGATGGTTCTTGGATGTTTGGGGGGGACGAAGTGAAGCCCTCTTGGAAGCGACTTGGGCCGTCTTGGGGCGATTATTGGAGCCTCTTGGGTCGTCTTGGAGAGTAGGAAGCTGCGAAAGCGAGAACGTCAAAAGGCTTCGAAAGCTCACGACAATCAGTGAAGTGGAGCTCCTTGGGGGGTCCTCTTGAGTCCCTCCGGGTGGGGGGATATCGGGGGCGTCTTGGGCCGTCTTGAGGCCGTCTCGGGGCCTTGCTTTTGATTGTGAAGGTGTTCGTGTGAGGGGTCTGCTCGAGAGTCCGTCCGCTGCAGCCCTTCGGGCTCGGCAGTGGGCGGGCGGATTTTCATAAGCAGGCGGTGTTCCGCCTCGGACGGCGCGGCCTGCGCGCCGCCGCGATCGCAGGAGCAAAAGGTGCTCTTCTGCCATCCTCATCGTGAACACCACGAAGATTGCCGACGACGACAGGGATAGGGCTGTCGGTGCCCTTGGTTTCAGATTGGTAGCGAGAGAATAGACAAGACCACGGACGACGATGGCGACATCGTCCAGAGGCGGAGCCGGTGGCATTACTGGAGGCCTCCGCTTGGACGCCCCGACGTGGGACGGGGAGCCCGACAAACTAGTGGCGTACAAGTTCGACGTCGGGGTCCTCACCAAAATCTATAAGCTCCAGGACAGGTACGTGGTGGGACCCCATCTGGTGAGAGCGCTGGGGACCAGGACGCGCAGACTGGCACAGGCGTGCCCCGACATCGACACGATCGACGACGTCACGGGCGCAGGCAAGCTGACCGGCCGGTCGCGCGTCTTCGAATTTCTTTTGTCGAAACTCGACCTGTCCAACGTAAACGAGATGGGGAACTCTGTTGAGAAGTTCTTCAACAAGCTCCAGCGGGAGCCAGGGGAGGAATTCCCCGACTGGACGGCGCGATGGGAAGCACACGAGCGGGATCTTCTGTCACAGCTGAAGGCGGTTGACAACACGGTGGAGGAGGTCATCGAAGCGCCGTTGAGGACGCGGCGGTACCTTCGCCGTTCGCGGTTGACGCCAGTGGCCAGAGGCGAGGTCACTGCGACAGCGGGCTGCGACTACGATTTCGACAGAACGTACAAGGCACTCTGCACGCGGCACCCCCTGAGGCGCTGAAGGAGCTCGACGGGGCCCGCGACAGGAAGGACAGGCGCGCCGGGTTCTGCGGCGAGGCCGAGGAGGCCGACCAGGAGGCCAACGACTCGGAGGACCAGTCGGACATCGTGGATCAGCTGGTGACCTGGGCTGACGAGGAGGACGCGCTGCTGCTGGAGGACTCCGAGCTGTTCGACGAGCCCGAGGACGGGATCTACGCGGAGTCCAAGCAGATGGGCCGGAAGTTCAAGGACGCCAGGGACCTCATCAGCTAAAGGTCGCGCGGGACTACTACCCTGCGCTGGCGCCGCGCCCTCCTGAAAGACCTCCACGACCTCGCCCTCCTCGTGACGGCAAGGGTGGACAAGGACCTGGACCAACACGAGACTGGCGCTGGACGCGGTGCTCAATGCGCCGCAAGTTCGGGCACCAGGCCAATGACTGCCCTGAGAGAGACAAGGGCCAGGGCAAGCAGCAGCCAACCGAGACGAACTCGTTCGCGCTCCATGAGCTGGGCGAACTGGCGCTTCTTCTGGGCGACTCAAGCGGCGCATGGGCGGTCCTCGACTGCGGGGCGACACGGAGCCTCATCGGGGCCACGATGGCGGAGTATCTGGCCTACGACATGGGGGGGCAGCGCGACCTGGAGTTCAACCTGGCTGAGACGACGAGGTACTTCACGTTCGGGGACGGCCAGCGCAAGAGCTCCACGAGTACTCTGGCGGGCGACATCTTCCTCGGCGACGGCGAGGAGACGATCGACATCTCCATCATGGACAACGGCGCGCCGCTGCTGATCGGGGTGGATATCCTGGGGCCTGAGCACACTGGCGACCTCATCGACTGCGGGAACGGCTATTTGATGATGCCGAAGGTCTCCAACCGCATCTCCCAGCGCCGCAAGGTGCCGAGCGGCCACCTCGCGATCAACGCGACGACGCCTACTTGGCGGCAGCAGGTGCCGCAGAGGCCCCCGATCTCCGACGCGGTCGCCCAGTGCCACGCCTTGGAGGACCAGGAGGGCCAGACCGGGCTCGTGGACGCTGCCGTGCAGGAAGGATCGGACGGGCGCCCCGGAGGCGCTCTCGAGCCAGAGACAGCGCCCCCCGGTGGACCCGAGGAAGAGAGATTCCACTAGTCCATTGGGGGGGCCCGATGAGAATCCTGAAAGGTCGCCCCACGGTGATGGCTCGAGAGATCCCGAGAAGCTCCTCCCGACAGATGCGGTTCTAGACCCCCCCGTCGTTCCTACGGCGCCCTCGTGCTCCTCACAGAGTTCTTCCACACGGCCCCTCCTATGCCACGATGACCCCCAAGAACCCCTACGGCCACCCCCACTCCGCATACCTAATTGAGGACCCCAGGGGGCGCGACTTCAACTACTCCGAGGACCCCAGGAGGTTCGACATAGGCGACGCCGAAATCTCCAGCATCAAGGGGGGTTCTTGGGAGACGTCTTCGGGCCCTAAGCGATCGAGTCCGACGATAGCGAAGTCACCAACATCATCTAGAAAACAGACGAGGACAAGATCGAAACCTCCGAAACGACAGCCAGCACCTCCCTCCGATCCCAATGATTTTGATGCGTACCGAGCGATTTCGGCTCGAAGGGGTATTCCGTCCAGGACCTCTTCATGTTCCAGATTATCCATATTCAGCGGATGGAATGTCGCCGCGGCACAGGCCCGTCGCCTTCGGGTGCGCCACCGCCGCCTCCACCTGCTCAGATGCGGCCGCAGGACCGCAGAACGACACCGTTTCGTTCGAAGCTGCCGACAACTTCGACAGGCAGCACGCCTACTCCCGCTCATGTTCAGCACGAGGCCAGGGTGATCCAAGGCGAGTGCGCGTCTGTTTCTCCGAAGGATGCGGTTCTGGGTGCTGCAGGAGCCAACCCCTCGGCGACGCTCGCCCAGGCGGCCAAGTCCAAGGCCAAGGGCTTCCAGGGGTGCGGATGCCGCGGTCAACCGGGTCGCAAGAGGAACGGATGCTCGTGCACGGGCGGACAGACGCACAACTGCCTCCTGAAGGAGGCCGGTCTACCCTCCCTGAACTTCGCGCAGCACTATCGACCCCGACCGCGGAAGAACCAACAGCCTCAAGCTGGTGCCCCAGAGGTTAAGTCCATGAGATCGGCAAGCCCCGAAGCCAGCTGGATCTGCAGGACCGAGGTGATCTACATGAGGTGGAGGCGCGTGCTGAAGAATATTCAGACGAAGCCGGAGCATGAGCCCTCGTCGGAATCTTTCGAGATGCTGGACGACACACCCGACAAGGAGGGGGCCACCAAGAGAGGCCGCGAGAAACTCTGAGTCGCGAGGACCTGGACGTCCTGCAGGGCGCGATCGACCAGTACGACAGCAGCTACAAGAAGGACATCGGCGACGACGTCAACTACCTCGCCCGTCGCGGGCGCTTTGACTTCTTGGAGGTCTGCACGCCACCTACGTCACGTCTGGCCCAGGCGGCGATCGACCAGGGCGGCTTCGCCTTCCGCACCGGAGTGAAAAACGGGTTCGACATGTCTACCAAGACGGGGGCACGCCGCTTGGTGCTATGGATTCGTCAACACCGACCTCGGCGGATCGCCGCGAGCCCCCCGTGCACCGCTGACTGCCTGTTGCAGAACTAGACCCAGAAGACACCCGAAGATCGAGAACGACTCCGCAAAAAGGTGCAGCAAGCTCGGCGGATTCAACTCGGTTGCGAAACGATCATGTCGTTTGGACTTCAGCACCCTGGGACGGAAGTTGATTTCGAACAACCACAGCGGTCACAAAGCTGGTCCCGTTCGGACGCGCCCATGCGCATCAGAGAGCAGACCTACGAGACGCTGGTCACCGGCTGCGCCCACGGCCTCAAGTGCCCTCGCAGTGGGCGCCTTCTTCCCAAGGCCTGGCGGGTTTGCTCCACCGACCCCGAGCTTCAGAGGGCCATCGGCAGGAGGTGCAGCAACCGTCCTGGTCGACATGACAACCACGAACACGGTGAGATCCTGGTCGGCAAGATCGTTGCCTGTACTGCCTTTTACCCCAAGGCCATGTGCAGGGCCTGGGCGAAGCACATACTACGAGCTGGTGGCGGCACGACGGCAGGGGCTTTAGCACTACTGGCGACCGACTTTGAGGACGACGCTCTGATCTTCGAGGGCGACGACGCGGACCAAGAGACGGAGGATCTACAGACGTCCGACGAGGAGTCGACGGGGATGACTTCAAGGTAATTTCCAAGGAGGGCGACCACATCACCACCAAGGAGGCGCAGGAGATTGAGTTCCGTCTCAACCGTCTCCATCGCAACCTCGGCCATGCCAGCGCCCGCACCATTTTCAAGATTCTGTCGAACTCGGGCGCCAGCCTGCAGGTTTTGAAGATGGTCAAGAACTCGAGTGTCACGCATGCAACTCTGCCGTGTTGCCGAAGGCGGTTCGAACTGTAGCTGGCATCGAGATCCTCGAGGTCTTCGAGGCGATGGGAAGCGACGGTCTCGAGTGGACCGACCCTGTGGACGACACGGTCTACTTCCTGACGCTAAACCTAGACGAGGGATCAGGGCTTACTCGGGTCACCAACCACGGCGACAAGTCCCAGAGGTCAGGCAATAGGTCGGCCGCAGATGTTCTCGAGACCTGGAGATCCTGGACGAACCACTATCGAATGCCACGTCGTGTGCGATGTGATGCTAAAGGTTGTCACCGAGCCGAACTTACCAAAAGCTGGTGCAGTTCCCGCGGCATCGAGATGTTCATTGCTCCTGGAGAAGCCCATTGGCTCATGGGGAAGGTGGGGCGCAGGACCCAGATCTTCAAGCGCACCTTCACCATGTTCCGGCAGCAGAACCACGACTGCGACATCGACGAGGCCATCAGCCACGTCATCCATGCCATCAACGACCTCGACAAAGTGGGGAGCCATTCCCCGTTCGCCCACGCGTTCGGCGTGGGAGGTGCTCAGTCCTCAGGGAACCCCTTCGCCATCATCGACGACAGCCATGGCGAGACACGCGACCAGCGACGACTCTTGGCACGCCACAGCTTCATAGAGGTGGAGTATTCGGAGCGACGTCGCCATGCTGAGCACACGCGAAGTCGCGTTACGACCCGCTGGAACACTGGTGAGCTCGTCTACTACTGGCGCAAGGGCCGCGGGCCCGCGAAGGCTACTTCGCACGGCCCGGCCCGCGTACTGGTTCAGGAACAGCGAATCTTGGCAGGCTCCACTCGGCCTACCTCCGCGGTCCGGATCTCACACGGAGATGTTCTACTGCGGCGTGCTCCTGAGCAGCTGCGGCCTGCCATCGAGGCCGAGCGCGTGGTCGTGGAACTCAACGACATGGAGAGGCGTGGGGCATCCATGTCAGACCTGATGGGGGTGGCTCGCCGCGGCACGTTCGAGGAACTCTCCAACGAGAGCCGGCCCAACATTCAGCACTTCGAGCCGCAGGCGGTCGGGGCTACCGTAGACCCCCAACGGCACCAAGACGATGGAAGCAGAAGCAGGCGATCCTGGACTCGACGAAGCACATTCCGAACCAGCAGGCGAACCCACGCCACCAGAATCGACACCACCCTCTCCTTCCAGCATCTCTACCACCGAGCAGCCAGTGTCCAAGCAGCCTCGACTGACGCCCCCTACAGCGACATCACCTACGCCACCATCGGACCCACCAGGACGACGTTGGCGCATGCACTCGAAGGGCGACGAGGCCACCTACCGAACTCCACCGGCTGATCGACGTCACGACCGACCAAGTCCCTATTATGAGGGCAAGCCGCCCTCCACGGAGATCGGCGACCCAACCGACGACGAGCTCTTCACGGGGATCACCTTCGACGGAACCGCAAGCGGAGCAGAATTTGAGTTCATCCATGAGAACATGACGTGCTACTTCGACATGCTGAAGTCCGAGCTCGCGGACAGCGAAGGTCGTCGCAGGCTCACCACCCAGATGCTGGACTGCTTCGTGGCGAACCAGAAGCGGAAGGACAATATCGATTTTCATTGGAGCAAGCTGTCCTCCGCCGAGAAGGACGAGTTCCGCAAGGCTACGACGAAGGAGGTCCCCAACTGGAAGCGGTACAAGGGCTTGCGACTTGTCCCGATCTCCGAGGTGAAGGACCCTGCGGACGTGTTTCGCTGTCGGTGTGTGCTGACCCGCAAGAGCGACGGCACGGCGAAGGCTCGCCTCGTTCTCCTCGGCTACCGGACCATGGATATTGGACGGGAGCCGACGGCATCGCCGACAGCTTCCCGCAGAGCTAGGAACATCCTCCTCACGGTGGCGGCCGCGAACCCGTGGAGCATCGTCAAGGGCGACGTCACCAGCGCGTTCCTCCAGGCCAACGACCTCAAGAAGGACCTCGTCGTGGAGGCGGATGAAGCTCTCTCGGCAACTTTCGGCGTCCAACTTGGCGAAGCACTTCGGGTCGTCAAGCCGGGCGATGCCAGACCGTGAAGCTGGACTTCGCGAAGCTCGGCTTGCAGGCATGCGACTTGGAACCTTGCCTCTGAGGCTTGCGATGCCCCGGGACCGAAGCACTTCTGCGCCTCGTGATGTGCCGCGTGGACGACTTCATCCTCTGCGGCGGCCGAAGCCACCCCGCTTGGCGGAAGGCGCTGAAGGGCATCAAGGAGCTCTACACCTGGGGCACCTGGGAGGACATAGATGACGGGATCGACCCATCGAGCAGCGCGGGGTCTCGATCGCGGCGAACGACAGGGGCTTCTTTCAGCATCAGCAGAGCTACATCGACAAGCTGAAAGAGATCTTCCCGAAGTACCCCGAAGGCTCGACCCAGCGATCGACTATCAGAAGCGGATCATAGTACTCTACGGACCTGGTGTGGCGCGTCATCTCTGCTGGGCGCGAATACATTACCATTGGTTTTTCGCGTGGGTCGCAGACGTTCAGAGCAAGACCCTTACCGGCGACTACAAGCTCTTCGGGATCGCCAACAACATCACCAAGATGGTCAAGGCCAACAGGACCGACGGGATCCAGATATTCCGTCACAGTCTGCTTGGGCGCGGACCAGGGCTTCCTGACTTTCGGATCTTCACGCGGCGCGACGCTGCCTGGGCCAGCCGACCAGACGGACATTCCCAAGGCGGACATGTCACGGCGCTCAGCACTTCCTAAGGGCCCGTCCACATCGCCTGCGACTTCACGGCCCTGGATTAGGGTTCTCGCAGGCTGAAGAGGGGGGCCCGCTCAAGCTTATCAGCTGAGATCCAGGAGGCTAGCGACGCCAAGGGCGAGCAGAAGATGGCACGACTGGTATTGCACGAGGTGTTCTACGGGAGGTTTGATCTTCACGACCGCCAAGGAGCTCTCCATCGTGTACCGGGTGCCCTCGCGACGGACATCAAGGCGTTCGGCGACGGCGCGGCGAAGTCCGAGTCGGCCGGGTTAGGCCTCGACGAGAGGCGGACGGCCATAGACGCGTTCGCTTTGCGCCGCGCCCTCGAGGAGGGCGGCACCCTCGTACGCTGGGTTCACAGTCATGCTCAGCTGGCCGACGGCATGACCAAGGCCAGCCTCCAGGCGTTCAACGTGCTCCACGCCTTCCTGAAGAACCAGAGGTGGAAGATTGTCCACAACGAGAGGTTCCTCTTGGCGCGGAAGAGGTCTGCGCTCGGGAAGGGGATCTTCGACGAGACGACCGACACGGACCACTCGGAGGCGAAGAAGATCTTGGAGAGCAGGAAGCGCGATCGGCCAACTGCCAGTGACGTGGCTACAGCCGGAGCCACGGACAAGGGGTTCGAGCAGATCTTGTTCCCCTTGTTTGATTGTGAAGGTGTTCATGTGAGGGGTCTGCTCGAGAGTCCGTCCGCTGCAGCCACTCGGGCTCGGCAGTGGGCCGGCGGGCTTTCACGAGCAAGGCGGCGTTCCGCCTCGGACGGCGCGGGCTGCGCGCCGCCGCGATCGCAGGAGCAAAAGGTGTTCTTCTTTCATCCTCATCGTGTGCATCACGAAGACTGCGTCTACCTCCGACGACGACAGGGATAGGGCTATCGGTGCCCTTGGTTTCAGACTGTTGGACCCTTCTGGGGCTCGGGCCTCTGGGCAGAAGTCGCCCGAGAATCCCCGGGCGCCACGCGGCAGGCCCCAGAGAGCGCGGACAATTGGGGGGCCTGGGCCCCATCCAGAATGTTTACAATGTTCGAATATTCGATACGCGTCGCCGCGCCGTTTGTTCCGACGCGTGGCCTTATGTCTTGGGGAGGGCGCCTCGGCCACCAGGGCAAACGCCGCCTCGGACGCGGTGGGTTCGCCGTGGGTTCGCCACGGTGCGCGTTTCGTCTACTAGGGGCGCGGGACGCAGGGTTTGTCGTGAATTTACCGTGGTCCTTGGGCGCGTCGAGTACACTCGGCGCGGCGACACACCGGGTTATGACGGACCTGAAGACACTCCACTCAGTGCCGGCGGCAAGATGCTGAGTTTTTCGGTTGCAACGAAGGGTTTGGAGGCCAGAGGTTGTGCTGATACTTGCGCTTGGTTGGGGCCTTCAGGGCGACACGGAGAGGCACGACGGTGGTACAGTTCCCCCATCCCTCCTCCCCCCCTTTCCCTCTGTCACGTTGCGGGTACCTTTTGCGTTTTTCCCCCAGCCGCGTTGCCCGTGTGATTCCTTCTCTCCCTCTCCTCAATTGCCGTTCCATTCAACATCCGCCCTCCAATTCAGTTGTTTGCATCATCCATCAAGCATACCGTCGGCTCTTCGCGTGTTGGGGTTCCTCCCCCTCTCTCTCTATCTCTTTCTCTCTATCTCTCTCTCTCTCTCTCTCACACTCATCTCTCTTCCATCCATGTCATCACCATTGTCCTTCCCTCCCCCTCTCCCCTCCCTCCCTCTCTCAGTCCCCCATCCCTTTCCACCGCCCTGTAGATTAACCATCCCCCCCTCCGGGCTATCCATCCATCGGTCTGTGATCTCTCTCGCTTTATCCCCAGGGCCCGCCCAGATATAGAGTTTGAAATGCGCCCTTCTGGTGTCCCCCCTTCCCTCGCCCCCCGTCCCCACACAGCCACAGGGGTAGGGGAGAGGGGGGGAGGGATGGAGGAGAGTGAACGGAGGATACCAGGACCGTCGTTCGGTCTATGTTCGGAGGCTAGGAAGCCATGTTATGATATCCTCTTTGTTGTGCTGAGCCGTAGAACATGTTGGTGCGACCATGTATCCGAGTTCAGCACAAGTCAAAGACTAAACAGGGCGGGCCAGAGCGCAGTGCCAGAGCGTGTGCGGATCCGAAGTGGAAACCTTAGGCGATGCAGGCTTCGAGCGAGTGGAGTCCAAAGCGTTCTGTTGACCGTAGCGATTGGTGCCGAAGCAAACCAGAAAACGATCAGATCAAAAGTGGCATTACCTTTTACATAAGATGATGCGGAAGCCATGCAGTGCCCCAAGCAGAGTGTCTGCAAGAATCCTATGCAATGTGTCAAGGCACGCGGGAGAATTTCCAGATCCAGAATCGGTGGCCCGTATAGTGTCCCGTATAAAACCCTGTATGGATTCCCAGATGTTTCCATATGTTTCCCCGCATGTTGTTCAGCATGGTCTTCCGCACGGGTTCCCGTATGGCCTCCTTTACGCACAGTAGCACGCAATGTTCTCTTAACGTTTCGAGTATGCTGTTTGCGCATGTTGTCGCCAGGGTGTAATATCGGGTTGCGTTGCAACGCTTCGCCTTGTTGCACCTAGCATTATATCGGCTTGTTGCCCCTTGTTTCACCTCGCGTGGCCCGTGTTGCCTTGACGTGTTTTCTTCCGGGGTGCATGTTTATTGTGTCACGCGTTGCAGGTTCTTGCAGCCACTGCGCATGTTGATGCTTGTGTGTGGTTTGCCGTCCCTTCCACGCATAGTCATTGACGTGATTTTGATGAGGGCGTTGCCTCCCTCTGTTATGCGTTGCCGTGTTGCGTCTTCCTTTGCCGTCCTCCTTCGCCAGTTGTTGCCAGACCCGTATTTCGGCTGTGCGTGTGGGTGGTGTGTTCGTGGCATTGCCATTTCTTCCCTGGATTGCTCCGTCTGGATTGCTCCGCCTTGCCCCGCCGCACCAATTTGGGACATGTTGCTGTGGTAGTACAATATAATATGGGAAGAATTAGTCTAACCAGGGTTGGCCGGAAGGGTTAGCTGGATCTCTGGAGGTTGGCCAGGAATGTCGGCAGGGTCCGTCGTCGCACGAGTTGATTTGTGACGTTGGTTTTGACAAATGTGGTTTTCACCCGAGACATCCTCAGAGAAAATTGATACTGTTATCAAAAACAAACTTCTTGCCTGAGACGTCGCGAGGAAGTCTAATGCGAAATCGAGGGGTCATGGAAAAACACGTAGCACAGCATAGCACAGAAACGAGTATCATATAATCCCACGCCATGGTATGGCATACATGTCATACCATTTGGGCCGCTTCGCTGATGTGAACGAAATACTTCACATACGATTGATCCCAGCTTGATTGTGGAGACAGGATGCGTGGCAAATCAATGATGTGCGCCACTAGTTCTTCCTCTTTCCCCTCTCTCCTTCTGCTCCGCCTCCTCCTTCCCGTGTGTTCCGCTCCGCTTCGCAAAGGTTCCTCCCATGTTCTGCCTTGGGTGTTCGTCCCAGCCGTTTCTCTCCTGAATCACGTTTCTTCCGTGGAGATGGAGGAGGAGGATCGTCTTTGAAAATGATACCACCTTGACTGCCTGTCCCTCTCAGCGAGTAGCCCAGGTCCATGGCAGCATTCGCGCACTCCATGGCCGTGCCCGCGGGAGGCGGGCCGGTGGGAACAGAGTTCCCAAGAAGCCCGCCGACGGTGTTGCCATTGCACATCCAGGACGGTCGCCCTTGCGGTGCTGGCAGCTGCCTCATCATCGCTTGCGTTCGCGGCGTGCCACGTCGATTGGTTTGCGGGCGACGATTCTGTGGATCCGAGCATCCACGGTGTGTTTGAATTGCGTTCCAGGGTGGATTCGCAGAGTCGGACGTCACAGTGCTGAATTCCCCGCGCAATCTCGCAGCGAGGGATGCGCTCTGTTTTTCCACAACTGTGAGCACAGCGTATGGAAATCGTGGCAGATGTTCTCGAGTGTCCGCCAATGCTAGATCTAGGATGTGCGCGGCCGTCGGCACCTGCTACGAAACAGTTGAACATCTGCTGCGGCCAAGAAGAAGCAGGTGCACGAGCTCTGAGTCTACGGAGAGAAGCGGTATCGGGAGGCAGAGCGTTGATGGTTCCTGCTTGTTTCCCTTTCCAGGAAAGGGAAACAAGCAGGAACCGTTCGGGCCGGTTTCGATCGGCCAGTTCGGTTCGAATCAGCCGGTTCAGTTTCAGCCTGTCCGGTTTTGGCTCCGGTTTGGGCGGTTCGGTTGCAGGAGCCGCCGGTTCACGGTTGCCAGTTCGGTTCAAAATTTTCTTGTTTCTTTTCTTCGCCGCCGTGTCATTCTCAAAAATTTCAGCACCAGCCTCCAGGAAAGGTGTGCTGAAGCGCCGCGAGAAAACGAAGTGTTCCACCCTCTTCTATTCCCCCGTTCTTCCTCCTCCCTAAATCCTCCTGCCTCTTCTCGTCCTCCCCCGCTCCCCCTTTCTCTCCGCCCCCTCCTTCGCTTGATCTCGGGAGCTGCCAGGAGATCTTTACCCGGGAGGTGTCTGGGGAAGGGGGGGAGAGAAAGAGATCAGAGAGGGGGGAGAAAGAGAGAGAGAGAGAGATTCTAAGTTTTGATGCTCCGCAAACATTGCTTGCACTGAGAGGTCCTCATTCGCTTCCCGAAGTAATTGGCTGGGAGTGCCCAGGGTTCGGCCGGTGCCTGTCCGTCGCTGCCTCGTGCGCCGGCTGGGTTTGCCGAAGCTTCGCCCGATGCCCGCGTGCGCAGCTTCGTCGCCGCCTCGTGCCCTGGCTGGACTTGCCGGCTAGGTTTGCTCCCCCGGTGCCCGCCCGTCGCCGCTTCGCGCGCTGGATTTGCTGGGTGTTTTTTGGCCGGTGCCCACCCATCGCCGCCTCACACAGGTTGCACGACATGTCTTGCACCAACAAGCTTGCAATACATAGATTGCACCCTAGTGGCACCTCATAGACTGCACATCACAGCTTGCACCACATAGCCTGCACTACATAGCACGCACTGCATATATTGCACCTCATACAGGTGCATCACATTGGACTGCATCATACAGGTTGCACCCTACATACTGCACCACATGGAGTGCCCATCGAGAGTGCAAGAGCCCATTGTGTGGTGTCCACGCAGAAACCATATGTGTACAGATGCGTGCACGCGTGCATGTGTGTGAGGGTGCCAGCCACTCGCCCGGAGCGCTGTCGCCAGGAAGACAACTCGCCCGGAGACCGCTCGCCGAGAAGACCGATCGCCCAGGTGACTGCTCGCCCAAAGGCCTCTGTACCCAGAGGACCACTCGCCAGGAAGCAGCTCGCCTGGAGACCGCGCGCCCAGAGACCGCTTGCCCAGAAGACCGCTCGCCCAGAACACGCATGCCCGAACACCGCGCGCCCGGAAGACCGCTTGCCTTCAGGCCCTGACGGACGGGTCGGACGTGCGGACCCTGATGATCGGGCCAGGTGGACCCTAAGTGATGAGCCGGTCGGGCGGACCCTAACGGGCCAGCCTGCGGGCGGGCCCTCACAAACGGGACGTCAGAGCGGTTGAGCGGGTGTTCAAGCAAGCAAGCAAGCAAGTTGGCGGATGACGGGTCGGGTGGGCGGGCCCTGACGGGCTGGTCGGACTGGCCGGCTTCCGGGCAAGCAAGCAGGTAGGCCTTGACAGGCAGGTCGGGCAGGCGGACCCTAACGGGCGGGCATGGTGGGCGGACCATACCTGGTGGGTCGGGCGGCCGGAGCATTCAAGCAAATCGGCGAGCGGGGGTCCAAGCAAGCGAGCAGGACATTAAAGCGGTGTTTTGCCCGAGCATTTTTTGCCAGAGCGGTTTCTGCCAGAGCGGTTCCCTTGCAGAAGCGGTCTTCTGCCAGTCCTGCAATTTCCCTCCAACCCCTCCTGAGGAGGCGGAAAGGGAGTGGGAGGAGGAGGAGGAGGAAGGAGGAGGGAGGAGAAGGAGGAGGAGGGGGGGGGATCAGAAGGTGACTGGCAGTTTTCTCCCACCTCGCTCCGCGAACCCACCGCCGGCAATCGCGCCAGCCTGGGCCTCCCCCGCATGACGGCCTCCCCCGCAGGAGGGTGCCGCAAAAGCAAAACAAGCGACCAGGGAGCGCTTCTGCTTAAAATAGTCCAGGCAGGGATCGATCTGGGATGGAACAAGCCTCGCGCCTTCCCCCCCGCGCGCAAGACGCCGTCTGGCACGTGTGCACTAAACACAGGAGGAGGGAAGAGAGGAGGAGGAGGAAGAGGAGGAGGAGCAGGAACAGGAGGAGCAGGAGGAGCAGGAGGAGACGAAGATGGGAGAAGGACAAGGATGATGGTTCTGTGACAAGTCGGCCACGCGCCCAACTCCTCAGCGCGAGCCCCTGCTGGGCTGCGACGGCAACCGCGATCACGGCGGCCACCACGACCGCGACGACGACGAAGCGGCGGCCCGAGGACGGGCGGTGGGCCAGCGGCGGGTTCCCAGCGGAGGCGGGCCGTGGAAGCCACGGGGCCCACAGCGTCTCCGTCCAGGCTCGGTGCCGGCGCGACGCGCGCGCGCGCAACGCCCAGATCCCAGATCCGCCAGTCCCAGGCGCCAGAGCACCTGGCGAGAAGGAGGACGAGGAGGAGGAGGAGGAGGGGGAGGAGGAGGAGGACGAAGGAGGAGGAGGACGAAAGAGGAGGAGAAGGAGGAGGAGGAGGAGGAGGAGGCGTTCTGGGGCGCTCGGGGCGCGTTGGACCTGTATCGCGAAATGTGCCAGCATCCTGCGCCAGTTTGCGGATTTGTGTCGGGTTTTTTGGAGAACCTCATGGGTTGCTTGGAAAGGATGCAGTACCACTGATGAAACAAATCTATAAACGTAATGCGCTGGTTTGCGTGGCTGTCGCCTGCTGTGATTTGCCCGAGATTTACACAACTTCTGGAGACCATCCAGAGAAGTGTTCTGTGTCGATGTCATTGTCACGATTGTCTGGCGATTGCTCCTGGCCGCCATGAGACGTTATTGACCGGGCGTTCGGAAGTTACATTGAGACGTTATGTAAACCTCGTGGGGCATGGAAGCCGTCCAGTCATGTTGGGATCGTGCCGTGTTTGTTTAAGTGACGGCACTCCCCAAGCCTTGCTTGCACGTAGGGTTTCTTATCTAAAGGCTGCCGCCTCTGCCGCCGACCCCAAAGGAGGGTTTGTGTTGTTTGTTTTCAGGGGTCGGTGCGCTCTCCGTCACCGCGGTGGGCGTCGAGGATAGACTCTTGCCTGTGGCGGCCGCGTCGTCGTCGGCTCGATTTAATTCGCCGTGGGCGCTGTTTGGGGCCCTCTTTGCCCGTCTTGTGGCATTGTTGTTTCTGAAGCAGTCACGCAGGTCTGAGGCAGACGTCCGGAGGACACGCCCACTCTGTGCCCCAGGCACGGTGGCAGATCTTGATCCATCACGAATGATCTTCATTGAGCAATCCTCCAGGCCCAACGGTGAAGGAGGAGGAGGAAGATGGGGAGGAGCCCGAGGAGAAGGAAGAGGGAGGGGGGACGGAGGAGCACGAGGAGGGCGGAGAAGGGCTTACCGAGAGCCATAATCTCGAAGGGAGCGCCGGCGTCCATAAGCCGGTCCCCCGAAAGGGGTGTATTGGTATGGGGCCCCATGTGGGTCCTGTACCAATGCTGCATGGAGCGCCGGTGTCCAAGCCGGTCCCCCGGGAGGGGTGTGTCGCGGGTAAGCCACGTCACTGCAAACATCTTCGAGGAGAGACATTTTCTGGTAGATCCCGCTGTCTTTCTCCCAACCGTAGAAGGGGACAACTATCGCGAATTTTTCTAAAGGCGCGGCTGCCAGACGATTGGAGCGGGAAGCTACGGCGAAATTTTCCCCAGACTCGTTCTCCGAACGATAGAGGGGGGCAACCATCGCGAATTTTTTCCCGGGCGCGTCTTCCCGATGATAGGAGGCGGAGACCATGGCGAATTGTTCTCCAGACTCCTCCTTTGCGGGAGAGAAGGTGGAAGCTGTCGCCATTCTGTCCCGAAGCGTGTTCACTGAGGCGAAGACTCTCGAGGAATTGGATCCAGGAACGACCTCTCTACGATGAATGGGGGAAACTATCGCGAAGTGTATCCCAGGCGCGTCATCTGAAAGATAGGACTGGAGAGCAACCGCGAATGTCGTCCCAGACTCGGCTCTTGAACAACAGAAAGGACAGACTGTCGCGTTTTGCGACGCAGGCGTCTCTCCTGCGCATTGCGGCGTCGTTGTCGGGCCGCCAAGCGCGTCGCGTTGGGAACGCCCGCACAGCTCACGCGCGTCGCTCGCCAGGGATTGGGTTGAACCGGAAATCGGGAAGGCAACGCCGCAGACGCCGCTCAGACATGGGGGGCGCGGGAATCATTGGCCATGGGATGCTGCGGGTGGCCGTCGCGTGGACCATGTACGCGTCGCCCGTGCTGCGCGCGGAAGTGCGCGCGTTGGCCGACGACGTGGACAGTCTGGGAAGTTTTGAGAATAAGTGTGTCCAAGTTGCAATAGCGAAGATGCGGCGAGGACGGTGGCGAAGGGACGCTTACAGATGCTTTGAACGAAGTTGCGCCAATCACGTGGTCTCCGGGGAGAGCACGACGGACCCTGAGGTGAGGCAAAACATGTTGGCCGCAGAGGCATGGTTGCGCGGCCAAGGAGTGTGCATCTGGGTGTACGAAGCGCAGAGTGCGGCGCACGTCATGCAAAGGGCGCCGCTCTTGAAATGGCCGCTCGGCGATGTTGAAGGGAGTTGTGTGGGCGCGGCCGTGTGGTTTTCGGAGGGTCACCTGGTGCGCGTCGCTGAAGGATGGCGCGGCATGCACGGCGTGGCCCACGGCAGAAGCACATGTGCAAGCGCCGTGGTTGCGAGCCGCTGCCGGTGCTCGCGGTGTCGCGGGACCGCGATGCAGCGCCATTGCGCAAGGGCTCAACGCCAGCGCAGATGGAGAGGGCGCGCGCACTCGCGCAAACGCGGCAATGCCCGCGCTTCCAGGCCTGCGGAACCCCAAGTGGTATTGCTTCATGAATGCGCCACTGCAAGCGCTTTTCGCGCTTCGAGAAGCGCGACAGGCGTTGCGCACGGTGCGGCGGGGCAGCCCTGCAGATTGGGCTGGATGGCGTTTTGCGGAGCGCCACCGCGCGGACCAGAGGTCTGGGAGGACGCCAGATTTTGACGTACTGTTGGCAGAGACTTTGTGGGAAATGGAGAGCAGTGCGGGCTCGAAAGCGATATTGCTAGACGCCATACCGCGCGTCTTCTATGATCGGACTCAGCAAGACGCCGGAGAATTTCTGCAGGAAGTCTTGAACGATGAGCGGGCGCCCGTCGTGAGTGAGCTGTTCCTGATGGAGAAAGTGGAACGACTCGTGCGCACCAGGGAGGGGTGTGATGGTGCCACGGTGATCAAAGGGGATAGAGACTTGACGTGTTTGGTGGTGCAGATACCGCGGGGAGACGGCGGTCGGGTGAGAACAGTGCAAGAGGCCGTGGACAGAAGCAGTGGCGGGGAGATGATGGAAGCAGGTCACAGGTGGACGTGCCCAAAAGGATGCGGTTGTCGCGCAGCGAGAAAGGAATGGCAGCTGACGCGGGCGCCGCAGTGTTTGTGGATCCAACTAGTCGCGCAGGAGTACGATGCAGTGTCCGGGAGAGTGATGAAAGTTCCTCATGCCGTCGTGCCCAGTGAGGAATTCGTACTCTGCGGACAGCAGTACGCGCTGGTGAGCTGCGTGTTCCACCACGGAGAAGGATTTCACACGGGGCACTATAACGCATGCTGTCGGACATCGCATGGCGGCAGAGCGCGGTGGGAGATGCGTGATGACGGCGAAGTATGGCCGAGCGCGTCGCCGTGTGACGCGCGTGGATGGAAGACTGCTGCGTCATCGTCGGTGCACATTCTGATGCACGCGCGCGTGGCCGCGGTGCCCGGGCCGGAGAG
This sequence comes from Prorocentrum cordatum, assembly GCA_963575745.1. Lineage (NCBI taxonomy): Eukaryota > Dinophyceae > Prorocentrales > Prorocentraceae > Prorocentrum > Prorocentrum cordatum. The sequence continues at coordinate 73,431 of CAUYUJ010016875.1, read as the reverse complement.
AGTGCGCGGGGCGGCGTCACTTGTGCGTGGCGATGGATCGAGGGCAGGGGCGGCCACGAGCGCAGCGCGTTCGGACTCGGGAACCGTTGGTGAGGCAGCGGCGTTGCAACGCGGCGTGGGCGACCTGGAGGGACCTTCGGCCGCGACGGGGCTGGTCATGCCGTCGCCGCCCGGAACGGTCGCGCTCCACCGGTGCACATCCTGCCCTGTGATCTCGTGGCGCCAGTGCGAGTCATCAGGGAGTCGGATGTCCGCGCATTGCGTCTGTTGCTGAGTCCGTGCGATACGCCGGATGCGTGGGGCGTTCCCGGACTGGAGTTCATGCCGGGAGAGCTGCGCGCGCAACTCTGGAAAGCGCGGGGCGACACGGAAGCTCTCCTGCGAGTCATGCAAGAAAAGTGGGTGCGTGCCTGGCACGGATGGGAGGAGTCACGGGACGCTCTTGCAGGCGCTCCCGACGCAGAGGATAGGTGCCGCGTCGTGGAAGAGCGAACGTGCAAGTTCATGGAATTTTTGATGGGGGAAGTGGTGTTCGAGGCGAAGAAGGACGAGGAACGCGAAGCCGAGATGACGCGAGAGGGCCGCTTTGTGGGTGCATCGCTTGCACACGGGATCAATGCTAACCTAGCGGACAGTATATTCCAGCTTGTGTCGAACGCCGGGTGGCGTGGCCACGCCCTGGCGTCCGCTGAGGAGCGCCGCGTCGCATGTGAATCGTGCGTGGGGTATTTGCAGAAGGTCGAGGATGCGTGGTTGAACTTGGCATCGCACGGTGGAGAGCTAAGCGTTGCCGCTCATGCAGGAGAGATCATGAGGTTTGCGTTGGCCCGCCACGGCTTGCACAGAGTAGCGCTGCCAGACCGAGTTATCCTGCGCACGTTCTCCCGCTTTGACGGGCACGTCGGGCCTCGCGGGGGCTATGACATAACGTTGTCCCGAGAGGAGATCCAGGGGGGCGGCCCGGTGCTGGGCCAATGGCCTCGTGAGGGCGATGTCACCGAGGAGCAGGAGGCAGTCGTCCTTGAGATACAACGCAACAGGCGCGGACATCAGCACTACCTGTTACAAGCCAGCGTGGGCGCGCGCCGAGAATGATTCCCGCGGGAAGGTGCCTTCCCAGGGGGCAGGCGACCCTCCGGAGGTGGCTGGGGGAGAGACAGGACAGCACGACAGCGCAGGATTGCAGACGACGGCGAAACGAGCGCGCTTAACGAGGAAAAGCGCGCCGGCCGAGGGGGGCGCCAGCGCTCAGACGTCCGCCGGTGAGAATGGCGGTGGGGTGAAGCCGTCCGACCAGGCGGCGCCCCCTCCGCCTTCTCCGCGCCCGGTGAGCCGGCCGGAGACGGCGCGCAATGCAGGCAGGGCCAGCGCGGCCAATGATGGTCAAGAGTCCGAGGGTGTAGTGATTTCCAGGACGGCGCGGCCGAGCAGTGCAGGGGCGGACGCCAGCGCGGGCGGTGCGTGCAGGAGCGGCACGGAGCAGAGCAAGGCACAGGTGGTGGAGAACGACTACACGGAGCCAGCGGGGGCAGCGCACGTGCACCGCGCCCGCGCCGTCGAGAACGGCCGCGCGTCCGCGGATGCCTGTCGGGGGGGCAGAGAAGACGGTCTACGGGCGGCCGCAGGGCTTATGAAAGAGCACCCCACCGTGCCAGCGGTCTCCGTGCACGGAGCATCGTTGAAAGACGAGGCCATCTTCTCACGAGGTGCCGTCGAGCTGCCGCAAGCACACTGCGCTTTCAGCAGCTGCGGGTGGAGAGGGTCCAGCAACGCGGAGCTCCAGGAGCATGTGGTAAGCAATCACGCGGGGGATCTCCGGGACGTCGCGGAGGCGCTCGCATGCAACGAAGAAGACGAGACGAGGCGTAGAGAGACACAGTACTGGTCCGCCTACAACGAGGCCATTGCATGGAAAGTTCGAACGGGCGCGCCGCTTGCAGCAATGGCGATCGATCGTCGATGTTTGCTCGAGTATGCGCGGAGTCTGCGCGAGGGTGCTGTCGACTCTCTCGTGTGCACGGTGTGCGCACGGAAGTTCCCGCACGTTGAAGGGCGCAGAGGGAACCCGATCGAATGGCGCGCGGTGAGTCCCAACGCGGACGGTTTGTTCGGGCTGTCAGGCGCGTTTGTGAGGGAGCATATGTCGGTGGACGCGTACGTGGAGCGGTTCGGCAATGTGAGAGCCGACACGGAGGGTAGCAGCGGCGTTCATCTCCGAGATCGAATGGAGGAGTTTAATGATTGGCAAGTGACGGTTCCATCAGAAGAGGGGCCCGTCAGCGTGCTCTGCTGCCCAGAGGACATGCGGTGCGGCAGTGGTACGTGGCACTTGGAGAACACGGCGTGCAGATGTTGCGAAGCCCCGCTTTGCGGTGAGTGTAAGAACGCGATGGTGGGCGTTCGCGGGGGGGCGACGCTGCCCCCCGCTGCGCTTGCCAATGATATGATGGCTTTCTACTCGCCGGAGGAACTATTCGGTAGGAAAGTGACAATATTGGAGATGATCTGCGCCTCAGTCTGCATCACATCCATGGTGTGCTTCACACTGGAGAAACGATACCGGAAGGAACGGTCTTTTGACATGGAAGCGGGTGCGAACGAAGTCCGCATGGCGGCTCGCGGAAACGCGACGTCGTTCCCGATGCCGTGGACGGACGTTCTAGCGCAGTTGGCTGCCGCTGATGAGGCTGCCGCGGACGGGCATGCGCCGGCACTTCCGCGCAAGGGCGCGGAGCTTGCAGGCATCGTGTCTGTGATCTTGAAGTCGGGCGGCGACAGCGATACTGCGGAGAGCATGTCCACGTTCGTGCACCAGGCGCTGGTGCGCAGGAAGGTGGTCGTGGACCTCATCGAGGGGGCGAGGGCCCGCGGGCATCGCGCGTGCAGAAACGTGGACATGGAGGAGGTCCGGAAAAGAGCCATGGAGCTTCCGGAGGAAGGCGTGCCACCGTAGATCATGCGCCTGGTACCCCTGGACGACGCGCTTGAGAAGATCCAAATGCAGAAGGCGGCGACGCCCGTGCCGAGGCCCGACGGGCTACGTGAGGCGGGAGAAATTTTGGAGACCACGAAGGCGAACGCTGTGGTGTGTGAGAAGAGCAGTTTCGACGAGATAGACATCAATGCGCAGCGGATTGAGGCCGTGCGGAACTTCGTGCAACGGCTAGATGAGGAGTGCGCGCATGGCGGGGCCGACGACGCGTCGAACTCCAGCGAGGACGAAGAAGGCGGCGAGAAGGCAGGACGGGCAAGTAAACGCGGGCGCGTCCTTGAGGAAACGGCCTCTGGCGCGGATGAGACGGCGCGGGAAGCAGTGGAGCGCGACATGCTGATTCAGGCAGGGCGCGAAAGGCAGCGCGTGGATCGGCTCCGCGTGCGCACTGGAAACGTGATGGTGGATCAGTTCGAGCCCTGGTATTTCGGCGTCGCGTTCGCGTTTCTGTTTAAGTATTGCACGGGAATGCCAGACTGCCCAGAGTTTATGAAGCGCCCGCGCCACCGACGGGGGAACGAGGCGCCGCGGGCGGAGCTGCCGCTGTGGGCGAGGATAATGAGTCGTCGCGTGGAGAGCCAGATTTCCCGCGACTGGCACTTCGGATTTGTGTCGTGGAACCTTGTGTTTCGATCGGCTGTGAACCTGAGCAGGACGTGGTTCACGTATGTGTCAGCGAACGAATCAGGCGAGGTCGAACAGCTCACTCCCGGGGAAATCGCTGAAGGAGCGAAGCAGATTCATCGCGCGCTCGATGGGTGGTACGTCGACATCAACAATAGGAAACAGAAAGTAAACGGCGACATGACCAAAGTGCGGCACGTGCCAGAGTTGGACAAGGCCGCCCATAAGCTGCTGACGCACATAGAGCACACTTCGCGGCGACTGCCTGGGACGCAGGAAGCGCGTCGAGTCATGCGGTTCGAGACGAACGCGCTGCGAGTGCGGTACGGCGTTCCCATATTCGTAACCTTCTCGCCCGACGAAGGTCACAATCTTCTCATGGTGAGACTCTCGCGCACTCGACGGCAGGACCCCGTGCACAAAGCAGCTGATGATGAAGCGCATTCGCGGCTGGCGGGAGGTCGGGGTTGGCCGCGCGTAGCCCCTGACATGGATGGGCTGCAGATGGATCTGCCAATGGCCGCGGGGGAGGCCGGAGTGCCGCCATGGGCCGAGCGCAGACGAATTCTTGCGAGTGATCCCATGGCCAGCGTGGACGGTTCCCGTATCCTGGTGGACGCGACGCTCCGTCACTTGTTTGGCGTGCGGACTTGTCCGAATTGCCCCCGGTGCAACGAGGCGGAGAACGGGGCACCTTGCCAGGACCTGTTCGGGAGTAATGCTGAGCCTGGTGGGGGTGCGTTCGGGCGCGTTGATGCCTACTACGTGTCGATCGAAGCGCAGAAGTCCACGGGGTCTCTCCACGCGCACTGCCAGGTATTCATCCAGTGCTTGCACCAGCACACACCGCTGGAAGAGGTCTTCGAAATCGTCCGCGACGAGGTGGAAGGCCGTGGAAGGAAAATCGCGGAGGATTATTTGGAGTATAAGAGTCGCGTGTGCCGCCAGGTTTATTCGGAGCAGATGACGCCGGAGGAGATGATTGGCAAGTTGGATGAGGCAGAGAAGGCGTGGCCAGAGTTCAAAAACGAGGGCGGTCTCATTTGCAGGCCCGCGTTTCAGTGTCGCACACTTGACCCTGCAGCAACGGAGAAGGAGGCAGCAGACGACGCGGTGGCATGGGAGAAAGCGTACCTGAACGAAGACGTGCAGTACCTACAGGAGAGGAAGCAGAACCACGTGCATTTGAAGAACGAAGAGACTGGAGAGCGAGTACCCCTGCCGGCGTGCCGCCGGAAGGACAACCCGAAGCTGTGTAAGGCGGACTTTCCGCGGACGTCGCAGCTCATTGGCCGCGACATCGTCGCGTGTCCAGGGCAGGCGGCAGCGTTGGACATGCCAAGGGCAGGGCGACGGAATCGAACGGGAAGCCTGCACGGGCCGATGAATCACGCGAGTCTGAACGGCACGCATCCATGCATGTTGTCCGCGCAACGTTTCAATTCCGACGTGCAATTGCCGTATCGGTTCCCCATCGCAGATGTTTGTTGTACGTGCGGGAAAGCGTGCGATAAGAAGCTCAACGACGCAGCGATCATCAAGGTCGCGCAGATGGCACAGGACGCACAGGCAGGGTACGCCTGCGACTACTGCACGAAGCGGCAACCCATGGCTTTTCACGAAGTGAAGGAGTGCTGCAAGGGGATAGAGAAGCTTGGCAGGCAGCTGCAGGGCGAGAATTCGAATCGGATCGGGAAGAGAGTAGCGAACCGAATCATGAGCGACGCGTACGGCAAGGGCATCGTGCGGGGGCAAGTGGAGTGTGCGAACCTGAGGGCGTTCGCGAGAGAGGACGATGTCACTGCGGCGGAATCACTGAAGTCGTGTCAGACCACAGCCTTTTATGGACGCGAGTACGTGGACGTGGTCGAGCGCCTGGCAGACCGCGCGGCAGGCGGGCGCAAAGCGCAGTTTGCTGAAGTGGACATGCGGCAGAGGAGACGCAGAAAGGTAACCTTCCGAGACGTGGCCATGTTATATGGGCTGCGACCGAACGTGCCCGACCTGTGGCACTTGTCGCCGTACGAGTTCGCGACGTTCTGGACGCCGGTTTTGGTGTCGTTCCCGACGAGACTCGGGGATGCGGACCATCCCCGGCATCACGCCGTCTTGACGCAGAAGGGCAAGGAGAAGGTGCGGGAGAATTGTAAGAACCCGAAATTGGAGCAGGACCTGGAACCTGGGGAGGACTACATGGTGAAGGAAGGAGGAGGCGTCGATTGGGTGCCTTATCCAGAGACAGACGGGTGCGCCCACCTTCGTCACACGTGGGTGCTCAAGCGGAACAAAAGACCCAAGGCACCAACCTTTTTCGGAGCGCCCGTGCCACGCGGACGTCCTGGAGAAGCGGAGCGATCTGCGCGCATTGTCATGACGTACTTCCACCCGTGGACGTTGAGGCTCGACGCGGCTGACGCGCACGTCGTGTTCGCAGGGAGCTTGCGCGGGGATGCGACGACATGGGACGCGGCCATGGTGGCGTGGCTGGACGGGGGGGTGCAGACGAAGGAGGCCGCGCAGTACGTGGGCAACTTCCTCAGTGTGCACCGCGCGCGGCCACGAGACACGGACGAAGCGGGGGATGGGACCGACGAGGACGTGAGCGACGAGGAGTTGGACGTAGGTTTCGATCAGCTCGACGAGGCGCTCAAGTCCCGCGTGGGCGGGAAGAGGCGCAAGGACGGCGACGGAGACAGCAGCAGCGACGAGGACGACGCAGACCCTGGGCAGGGAGCTGGAAGCGTCTCCCACTACGAAAATTCGAAAGGAGGCATGAGTGTCGCGCAACAGGTGTGGGGGCTTCGCGATGGCGAAACGCCGTTGAGCGGGATTCTGAGTGCATGGCCCGCGGAGGAGCCCTGCGACGTTGAGCAGGTACTCAGGGAGGCGCGCAAATCTCGGAACAAGGAGGAATCCATGGCAGACCGACTGGCGGAGGCTGACGGCGCAGTTGTCGTCGCTGGCCAGGCGGCAACATCGGAGGACGTTGCCGCGTGGCTCAGGGACCTAGAGTTCCGGGTGGACAAGCACACGGGGCGGCGTGTTGTGAACGCGAAGCAGTTCGAGATGGTCAAGAAGGTGGCGTCTCGAGTAATGCGTGAGATAGACGGCGAAGGAAGAGAGGACGGCAGCATGGGTGAGCCGCTGCAGTGGTGCATGCACGGGGGCCCTGGGACCGGCAAGTCGCACGTGCTTCGCACTATTCGTCATGAGTTGTTTGAGAAGGTGATGAAATGGACTATCGGAGTGCACTTCCAGATAACCGCCTTGCAGGCCGTCATGGCTCAGTTGCTGGGAGGCGACACCATCCACCATGCGCGTGGCATTCCGGCCATCAAGCGGGGAGAAGAGAAGGGTGGAGAGGACGTGAAGTTGCAGTACGAGACTGCGAAGCGATTGCTCCAGTGGAGGTGGCTTTTTATCGATGAGATAAGCATGGTGAGCGCTAGACTGCTAGCAGAAGTGGACGCGAAACTTCGCGGGGTCATTCGGGCCGTGGGCACGACGAAACTCGGCGACGATGGCGTTCCACGCCCGTTCGGCGGCCTGAACGTCGTGCTGAGTGGTGACTTCTGGCAGCTGGCCCCCCCTGATGGAGGCTTCCTCGCCGACGTCCCCACGGAGCGGATTTCGGCTGCGCGCAAGTACACTTCGCTGCCACCCGTGTTGCACGGGCAATCGCTTCTCTGGGGCGGAGCCGAGTGTGGGATTCAGGGCGTGACAGAGCTGGAAGAGTGCGAGCGTTGCGACGACGCCTGGTTGAAGGAGGTGCAGGAGGAATTCCGAAGAGGGTCGCTGTCGGCGGATGCGCACGCATTCTTGCACGGCCGGCATACGACCGTTCCTGGGAGCTGGTTGGGGGGGGGACGTATGCTGCGGGAATAGAGCGTGTCGGGAATTGTGCAGTGGCGGAAGGGACGCAGCGTCGTCCAGCGCGGGGCAACGACGGAAACGCCCCGCGACGCCGAAAGATATCCGCGAGCAGGAGTGCAAGGTGTGCAGAGCGGAACGCGCGCGCCGCAAGCTCGTGGTGGATGGTCCCGACGACCCGCGTCTGCAGTCAGACAAGTTCCTCGTGGCGCCGGGTGTGTTCCCAAACAACGACGTGAAGTACGAGGCGAACAAGCTCCGTGCGTCCCAGTACGCACGCAAGCACAGAAAGCCGATGGTGTACGTCCCTGCGCGAGATACCCCCACGCCAGAGGCGCTGCGGGAGCGGCCGGATCTGCCGCAGCAGAAGATGGCATGGCTGCAACGACACGACAAGGAGAGCGGGGACTTGTACGGCTTTTTGCCCATCGCAGAAGGCATGCCCGTCGCTCTGACCGATCATATCGATCGAAGCGAGGACAAAAACCTGCTGCGCGGTCGCGTTGGCCGGGTGCAATTCTGGGCATGCGACGGGGACGACGTCAATGATCTAGTCACGCGCGGCGGGGAGACCATTGTGAAGAAGACGCCAAAAGTGATTTTCGTGTTGTTCGACGAAGGCGATGACGGGAACGGCGGCAGGAAGCCGTGCCAGTGGACGATCGAGGGATTAACGACACCCGGCTTGCACCCCGTGGTTCCGCAGAAGAAGGATTGGTTCGTGGACAAGGGCCGTCCGCATCCGCGACTCAAGGTTAAGAGACGGCAGTTCCCACTAGCGCCAGCCTTCGGAGTGACGGCCCATGCGGCGCAGGGGCAGACGTTCAAGCAGGGTGTCATTGTGGACCTGAGCATCGGCGGGGGCACGTCACCTCTGTCGAGCTACGTGGCACTGACGCGGGTGCAGCGCCGCGAGGATATGCTGATCTTTCGCCCTTTCGACATTGCGCCGTATCAGAAGAAGGACGAGCGGAAGGGCCCGGACTTGCTGCTGCGCACGTTGCGCGGAGAAGAATTGGACTGGGAGGCGATAGAGAAGGAGTTCATGCCGTCCGGCAGGTGCGCGGTCTGCGGGTGCACGAAGTACAAGAATATGTACCCAACGATCGGGCAGTGGAGCCGCGCAGACGGGCTCCGCGTGTGCACCGTGTGCCTGGAAGATAAGAAGAGGGCGGGCACGCCGTGGCAATGCATGGATTGTGGTTTATGGAAGTGCCAGGAGGCTTTCCACGCGTCACAGCACCACCCGTCGAAGCTGACCACGCGGCGCTGCGTGGACTGCCCCGAGAGACGGAGTTGCCGCGTGTGCGAGCATCGGAAATACGAAGAGGCGTTCGCGCGGTATCAGTGGGAACTGGCGGGGAACAGCCGAGGTAGGGGAGGAATGTGCGCAGAGTGTGAAGAACTGAAGAAGCACCTCGTATGTGGTCGCTGCAAGGAGAGCAAGATCGCCACCCATTTCGCGAAGCGCGACGTCGATGACGTGGAGCGCTGGTGCGACAAGTGCAAAAGAGAGGAGAGGAAGGAGGGGAAGCGGCGGGGGGGAGAGGAGGAACGGAAGAAGTGTTCGCGGTGTGGTGAGGAGAAACCGCGCGACATGTATTCGGAATGTGGGAAGAGAGGCCCAGACCGCGAAAATGCACGGAGTGCATCGAGCGGGCTGCCGCCGAAAGGAACGACAAATTGAAGGTGAAGTCGTGCGTGGCGTGCGGCGGGGAACAACCGGAGGCCGCATTCTCCAGGCGGATGTGGAACGACGTCGCCGACAAGCAACGCAAGTGTGAAACGTGCGTCAAGAAGGCGAAGGTGAAGTCGTGCGTGGCGTGCGGCGAGGAACAGCCGGAGGGCGCATTCTCCAGGCGAATGTGGAACGACGTCGCCGACAAGCAACGCAAGTGCGAAACGTGCGTGAAGGGAGCGCGACCGCCGCGCGGGTATTGGAAGTGCGTGCAGTGTAAAAATTGCGTCGAGAAGGCGGGATTCAGCGCGTGGTTGTCAAGGCGGGCGACGAAGAGATCGGACGGAACACAGCGGTGTAACGTATGCGATGCAGAACAGGAGCGCAGTCGGAAGCGCGTGGCAGACCGGTCGCATGACGTGGTAGCGACTGCGAAAAAGCCAGCGTGAAGCGGAAAGCCCGGCGGGCATGGATCGCGGGGCGCGCCCGGTCTGGATGTGGGTCCAGGAGAGCTGCGCGCTCATCTCCAGGAGCGTCAGGAGGCTGGGAATGTCAGACGCGGTGGCGTGCGCGGTGGGTGGTCCCAGCGAGGATTTGGCAGGGGGGGGGGCCATGGAGAACTGATCCCCAAAGGCTTCAGGAGGCTGGGAATGTCAGACGCGGTGGCGGGCGCGGTGAGGGTCCCCATGTCAGACGCGGCGGGGGCGCGGTGGGTGGTCCCGGCGAGGAATTTGCAGTGTAGGTGGCTCCTAGAAACGTATGCCCAGAGACCTCAGGGGGGCTGGGAATGTCAGACGTGGTGGGGGCGCGGTGGGGAGTCCAAGCGAGGATTTTGCAGGGTCGGTGGCTCCTAGAAACCTATGCCCAGAAGCCTCAGGGGGCTGGGAATGTCAGACGCGGTGGGAGCGAGGTGGGGGTTCCCGGCGAAGATTTTGCAGGGTGGGTGGCTCCTAGAAACCTACGCCCAGAGGCTTCAGGGGGGCTGGGAATGTCAGACGCGGTGTTGGCGCGGTGGGGGATACCGACGAGGATTTTGCAGGTTGGGTGGCTCCTGAAACCTATGCCCAGAGACATCAGGGGGGCTGGAAATGTCAGTCGCGATGGGGCGCGGTGGGGGGTCCCGGCGAGGATTTTGCAGGGTGGGTGACTCCTAGAACCTATGCCCAGAGGCTTCAGGGGGGCTGGGAATGTCAGACGCGGTGGGGGCGCGGTGGGGGGCCCCGGCGAGGATTTTGCAGGGTGTGTGGCTCCTGGAAACCTATGCCCAGAGGCTTCAGGGGGGCTGGGAATGTCATAACGCGGTGGAGCGGCTGTGGGAAGGTCCCGCTTGATTTTTGCAGGGTTTGTGGCCTCCTAAAACCTTTGAACCCGAGTCCTCAAGGGCTGGGAATGTCAGACTCGTGGGGCGCGGTTGGTGGGTCCGGCGAGGATTTTGCAGGTTGGGTGGCTCCTAGAACCTATGGCCAGAGCCTCAGGGGGGCCTGGGAAATGTAAGACGCGGTGTCCGGCGAGGTATTTGTGCAGGTTGGGTGGCGCGAGAAACCTAATGCCAGAGGCTTTCAGAGGGGCTGGTATGTCGACGACGCGGTGGGGGCGGGGGTTGGGGGTCCGGCGAGGATTTTGCAGTGGGTGGCTCCCGAAACCTATGCCCAGAGACATCGAGGGAGGGGCTGGGAATGTCAGACCCGCGGGTGGGGGCGCGGTGGTCGTCCCGGCGAGGATTTGGCAGGTGGGGGTGATAGCTGTGCCCAGATGCCTCAGGGGGGCTGGGTCAGACGCGGCGGGGCGCGCGGTGGGGGGTCCCGGCGAGGACTTTGCAGGGTGGGTGGCTCCTAGAAATCTATGCCCAGATGCTTCGGAGGGGCTGGGAATGTCAGACGCGGTGGGAGCGCGGTGGGGGGTCTCGGCGAGGATTTTGCAGGGTGGGTGGCTCCTAGGAACCTATGGACAGAGGCCTCAGGGAGCTGAGAATGTCAGACGCGGCGGGGGCGCGGTGGGGGGTCCCGGCGAGGAGTTTGCAGGGTGGGTGGCTCCTAAAAACTTATGCCCAGAGACTTCAGGGGGGCTGGGAATGTCAGACGCGGTGGGGGGTCCCGGCGAGGATTTTGCAGGGTGGGTGGCTCCTAGAAACCTATGCCCAGAGGCCTCAGGGGGGCTGGGAATGTCAGACGCGGTGTCCCGGCGAGGATGTTGCAGGGTGGGTGGCTCCTAGAAACCTATGCCCAGAGGCTTCAGGGGGGCTGGGAATGTCAGACGCGGTGGGGGCGCGGTGACAAGGAGGTCCCGGCGAGGATTTTGCAGGGTGGGTGGCTCCTAGAAACGTATGCCCAGAGGCCTCAGGGGGGCTGGGAATGTCAGACGCGGTGGGGGCGCGGTAAGGGGTTCCGGCGAGGATTTTGCAGGGTGGGTGAAAGCTATGCCCAGAGGCCTCAGGGGGGCTGGGAGTGTCAGACGCGGTGGGGGCGCAGTGAGGGGTCCCGGCGAGGATTTTGCAGGGCAGGTGGCTCCTAGATACCTATGGCCAGAGACGTCAGGAGGGCTGGGAATGTCAGACGCGGCGGGGGCGCGGTGGAGCCCGGCGAGGATTTCGCAGGGTGGGGGAAACCTATGCCGAGAGGCTTCAGGGGGGCTGGGAATGT
>CAUYUJ010016875.1:47500-61528 GCA_963575745.1 Prorocentrum cordatum | reverse complement strand
CGACGACGACGACGACGACGACGACGACGTCGAAGACGACGGCGACGACCGACGACGGCGACGACGAGCGAAAGCGAGAGCGAGAGAGAACGACAGCAGGGCCACGAAGGGCACGAAGTAGGCCACGAAGGGCGACAGCGGGGACACGAAGGGAATGCGTATGGGGCCACGAAGAGCGCGAACGAGCGTGGGCCACGAAGGGCAGATAATGCGGGGCCACAGAAAGCAACGATGGGGCCACTGAGGGTAGCACCTGGGCCACGTAGGACAATGAGGGGGCCACAAACGGCGACAGCGGGGCCACGAAGGGCATGCACACGGGGCCACCACGGGCGCGAACGAGCGGGGGCCACGAAGGGCATACGTATGTTAGGCCGCGGAGGGTACGGACGGGGCCACTGAGGGCAGCAACGGGGACACGAAGGGCAGCGAGGGGGCCACGAAGGGCGACAGCGGGGCCACGAAGGGCATGCATATGGGGCCACCACGGGCGCGAACGAGCGGGGGCCACGAAGGGCATACATATATGAGGCCACGAAACAAAGCGAGGGGGCCACGAAGGGCTGCAACAGGGCCACGAAGGGCAGCGAGGGGGCCACGAAGGGCTGCAACGGGGCCACGAAACAAACCGAGGGGGCCACGAAGGGCTGCAACGAGGCCACGAAGGGCAGCGAGAAAGCCACGAGGGGCTGCAACGGGGCCACGAAACAAAGCGAGGGGGCCACGAAGGGCTGCAACGGGGCCACGAAACAAAGCGAGGGGGCCACGAAGGGCTGCAACGGGGCCACGAAACGAAGCGAGGGGGCCACGAAGGGCTGCAACAGGGCTACGAAGGGCAGCGAGATCCCGATTCCTAAGTAATCTGTGAAGGAGTCCTAAGCGTGAGCGCGACTCCTGGGTGCCTGGGTATCGGGAGCGCGGCGCTTGAGTAAACTGTAAGGAATTCCAACGCAAGGGCGCTATTCGTCAGTAAATTGCAAGCAAATCTCCAGCAAGGGCGCGACTCCAGAGCGCCGGGAGAGCGATTCCTGAACGCAAGGAAGTCCCAAGCGAGAGCGCGATTCCTGAATAAAATGCGAGGAAGTCTCGGGCGGGAGCGGGGGTCTTGGCTAAATTGTGAGGAAGCCTCAAGCGGGAGCCGTTGTTGTTGTTGTAACCCGGGGGCCAGGGGCCCTTTGAGCATCAAGATTTTCCTTGTCAAAGAAACAAGGTGCGAGCGTCGAGGGGCACAATTTGATTGAGAACAATCTGCACCGGTGGGGGGATCAACAATAATTATTTCTCATAAATGAAGGTTTAACAACAATTTGAATAATGTTCGCTTTGATGCGTTCGCGCGCCAGTCAACACGTGTATTCCCAAACCCTCGATACCCGCCTTGTCTTCGATCGTACCCCGTTTGGGGTATATATCTGGCTTACCTGCAACGTGTTGTTCGCGCATCCCCTAAGGCAGGGGGAAGAGAGGACGGATGGAAGGAAAAGACAAGGGGGAGGGAGGAGGATGGAGCACGAGGGAGAGTAGCAGGAGAGGGGCTAGGAGCATAAAACACGTGGCAGAACCAGACGGGCAGATCGGGCGGGTAGACCCTAACAGGCGGGTCGGGAAGGCGGGCCCAGGCGGCCAGGTCGAACACGCGGGTTGTTGAAGCGTGCGTCCTACATGAACCGCGAAGATGATTACAGCGATAGCGCGATTCCCCAAAACAAGAAATTATCCGTAAGGGCTTCGCCCCCTGCCGCCGGCCCCCTCTCTCGGAGAATGGGCCATGGAAGAGCTAAGTCATGAGGCCTTTGGCGCTGTCGTGAAGCAGTATCGAAACTTCATGCGAGGCCGATTCGCAATCAGCAAAACCAACTGATCACAAGAGGGGTTACCACACCTGGCGATTGGTAAGACGTGTATGGTTTACGAGCTTGGTTACCACACCTTGGGATTAAAGGGCCGAGGGAGTACTCGCAGTTTGGGTTACCACGCCTTGCGATGGATGTGCGTGAGGGGTGGCACCGAATTTCAGAAATGTGGCAAATCCCATTGTGTTTTTGGACCCTGACCCCGCGGATCTGCGTGAGGGGTGGCACCGAATTTCAGAAATGTGGCAAATCCCATGTGTTTTTGGACCCTGACCCCGCGGATCTGCGTGAGGGGTGGCACCGAATTTCAGAAATGTGGCAAATCCCTGTGTTTTTGGACCCTGACCCCGCGGATCTGCGTGAGGGGTGGCACCGAATTTCAGAAATGTGGCAAATCCCCTGTGTTTTTGGACCCTGACCCCGCGGATCTGCGTGAGGGGTGGCACCGAATTTCAGAAATGTGGCAAATCCCCTATGTTTTTGGACCCTGACCCCGCGGATCTGCGTGAGGGGTGGCACCGAATTTCAGAAATGTGGCAAATCCCCTGTGTTTTTGGACCCTGACCCCGCGGATCTGCGTGAGGGGTGGCACCGAATTTCAAAAATGTGGCAAATCCCATGTGTTTTTGGACCCTGACCCCGCGGATCTGCGTGAGGGGTGGCACCGAATTTCAGAAATGTGGCAAATCCCATGTGTTTTTGGACCCTGACCCCGCGGATCTGCGTGAGGGGTGTCGATTTCGAGCCCCCCCAGCAATTCAGACAACGCGCCCAGGGGAGGCTAAAAATCCTGTTTGGGCCTCCCCCCCCCTCGCGCGGTCAATCAACTAGTTACAGTAACCAGCAAGAAGCAGAACTGTAACTGTAACACTGGAAACTACAAGCTACAACTGGTACTGGAAACTGCGAACCCGTGCCTCGCAGCCTGGTGGCCCCACAAGGGGGCCGGCGGATCCTGGCGAAGGACCCAACCATATGAAGTTGTGGGCACCGCAAATGTGAATATCTTCTTCGGTGAAGCTCCATATGGGGCCACGAGGCACTGCGCTGGGTGGGGGAGGAAACGCATGCGGGCGGTAGCACTGGGGCCGCCGGCGAAGCTCCCTTATGAGGCCACGAAACGCTGCAGTGGGCGGATGAAAATAACAAAGTAGGCGCGTGGGACGCATGCGGGCGGTCCCATTGGGGGCTTCGGTGGAGCTCCCCATGGGGCCGCGAAGCGTTGTACAGGGTGGGTGGAAATGCCAAATTGAGTTTGGGGGACGCATGCGGGCCGCCCCACTTGGGGCTTCGGTGGGGCTCCCTATGGGGCCACGAAGCGCTGTAGTGGGCCGGTGAAAATGCCAAATTGGACATGGTGGACGCATGTGGGCGGTCCCACTGGGGGCTTCGGTGGGGCTCCCTGTGGGGGACGCATGCAGGCGGTCCCACTGGGGGCTTCGGTGGGGCTCCCTATGGGGCCGCAAAGCGCTGTATTGGGCGTGTGAAAATGCCACGTAGGGCATGGTGGACGCACGCGGGCGGTCCCATTGGGGGCTTCGGTGGAGCTCCCTATGGGGCCACGGAGCGCTGTACTGGGTGGGTAGCACTGCCAAATTGGGCGCGGGGGACGCATGCGGACGGTCCCACTGGGGGCTTCGGTGGGGCTCCTCATGGGGCCACGAAGCGCTGTACCGGGTGGGTGGCAATGCCAAGTTGGGTGTGGGGGACGCATGCGGGCGGTCCCACTGGGGGCTTCGGTGGGGCTCCCTATGGGGCCACGAAACGTTGTACTGGGTGTCTGAAAATGCCAAATTGGGTGTGGGGGACGCATGTGGGCGGTACCACTGGGGGCTTCGGTGGAGCTCCTTATGGGGTCACGAGGCGCTGTATTGGATGGGTGGAAATGCCAAATTGAGCGTGGGGGACGCATGCGGGCGGTCCCACTGGGAGTTTCGGTGGGGCTTCCTATGGGGCCACGAAACGTTGTACAGGGTGGGTGGCAATGCCGAGTTTGGTGTGGGGGACGCATGTGGGCGGTCCCACTGGGGGCTTCGGTGGAGCTTCCTATGTGGCCACGAAACGCTGTGCTGGGTGGGTGACAATGCCAAGTTGGGTGTGGGGGACGCATGCGGGCGATCCCACTGGGGGTTTCGGTGTGGCTCCTTACTGGGCCACGAAACGCTGTACTGAGTGGGTGGAAATGCCAAATTGGATATGGGGGACGCACGTGGGTACCACTGGGGGCTTCGGTGGAGCTCCCTATGGGGCCACGAAGCATTGTACTGGGTGGGTGGCACTGCCAAATTGGGCGTCGGGGACGCATGCGGGCGGTACCACTGGGGGCTTCGGTGGAGCTCCCTATGTGGCCACGAGACGCTGTGTTGGGTGGGTGAAAATGCCAAATTGGGCGTTGGGGACGCACGCTGACGGTCCCATTGGGGGTTTCGGTGGAGCTCCCTATGGGGCCACGAAACGCTGTGCTGGGTGGGTGACAATGCCAAGTTGGGTGCGGGAGACGCACGCGGGCGGCACCACTGGGAGCTTTGGTGGGGCTCCGTATTGGGCCACGAAACGCTGTACTGGGTGGGTGAAATGCCAAATTGGATGTGGGGGACGCATGTGGGCGGGTACCACTGGGGGTTTCGGTGGAGCTCCCTACGGGGCCACGAAACGCTGTGATGGGTGGGTGACAATGCCAAGTTGGGTGTGGGGGACGCGTTCGGGCGGTCCCACTGGGGACTTCGGTGGAGCTCCCGATGGGGCCACGAAACGCTGTGCTGGGTGGGTAAAACGCATGGAAGAAGGAGGAGGGAGGAGGGGAGGAGGAGAGGAGAGGAGGAACGCGGGGCACCGTCTCCTCAAAACGAGCCCACATCACAGGATGGTTGGGAATAACCTTTAAGGTGATGAATGCAAATTCCGACAAATGTTATGCCCGCGCGCGCTGGCTGAAAGAACCGGAAAACAATGTGAGTGCAGCAATATGGTCCAGAACCCGCATTCGAATTTCACCACGCGGTGCATCCGCGTTGATCTAGCACACGCCCGGCGCACGAATCCGTATCCCATCATACCACGCGGGCCACACGCGCGCGCCGCCACGCGAGCGCGTCGAAATTTTTCCAAGAACATGTGTGTTCGAAGCATTGCAAGAGAGAGCTCTTCAAAAATCATCTTGGCGAAGACCCAACCATACGAAAGTGTGCATGCCGCACAGCAGATGGGACGAAAGAGGGAGAGCTCCTTTTGGAGCAACGAAACGTGCGAGGGGTGTGTCGAAATGAGCGGGTCGGACTCGTGTGGACGCACCCACTTGGGCCTTAAGTTAAACCTTTTTTATCGGCTTCGCTATCAACGACACGTGCGCGCGGTGCGCCGAGGCTACGAAACGCTGGAAGAGCCGAAATTGGTGGGGCGGGCGCACGTGAACGCACCCAGTGGGACCTCAGGAGGAGGGCCACGAAATGTGGCAGGGGTGTGCCGGACTGGGTGGAGCGGCCGCGTATGGACACACATACACACACACACACACACACACACACACAGCGTGGCCCAGTGTGGCTTGAGGTGGGGGCCGGGGCCACGAAACGTGCGACCAGTGTGCCGCAATTGGTGGGGCGGAGGCATGTGAATGCACCCAGTATGGCCTGAAGTGGAGCCCATTTGGGGGCCACGACTCGCGTGAGGGTGTGTCGAATTGGGTGGGGCGGACGCAGGTGGACAAACCCAGTGTGGCCTGAGGCGGAGCTCCCTATGGGGTCACGAAACGCGTGAGGGGTGGAACGCATGTGGACACACCCAGTGTGGCTTTAGATGGAGCTCCTTGTGGGACCGCGACACGTGTGAGGAGTGTGGCCACATGGGTGTGGCGGACGCACGTGGACACACCCAGAGTGGCCTGCCGTGGAGCTCCTTGTGCCTCCCCGAAACGTGTGAAGGGTGCGCCGACATGGGAGGGTTGCGCGCGCGGACTACGCCATTGGGACCTTCGCTGGAGTTTCGGTGGACCTTCGGTGGACACACCGAGTGTGATAAGAGGTGGAGCTCTGCATGGGGACACGAAACGTGTGAGCGGTATGCCGAGATGGGTGGGGCGGACACACCTGGAGACACCACGTGTGGCCTTAGGTGGGGCTCCTTGTGGGGCCGCGAAACGTGTGAGGAGTGTGCCCGCAAGGGCGGGGCGGACGCATACGGACACACCCAGTGTGGCCTGCAGTGGAGCTCCGTGTGCCCCCACGAAACGTGTGAGGGGTGCGCCGACATGGGGGGAGAGGCGCGTGCGGACTACGCCATTGGGACTTTCGCTGGAGTTTCGGTGGACCTTCGGTGGACACACCGAGTGTGAAAAGAGGTGGAGCCCTGCATGGGGACACGAAACATGTGAGTGGTGTGCCGAGATGGGTGGGGCGGACGCACTTGGAGACCACGTGTGGCCTTAGGTAGAGCTCCTTGTGGGGCCGCGAAACGTGTGAGGAGTGTGCCCACATGGGTGGAGCGGACGCACACGGACACACCCAGTGTGGCTTGCAGTGGGGCTCCCGATAGGAGCACGACACATGTGAGGTTTGTGTTGAAATGGGTGGGGCGGACGCATGTGGACACATCTAGTGTGGCCTGCAGTGGAGCTCCGTGTGCCCCCACGAAACGTGTGGGGTGCGCCGAACTGACCGAGGCGGCCGCATGTGGACAGACTCAGTGTGGCCTGCAGTGCGGTTCCCTATTGGGGACACGAAGCGTGTGAGGTTGTGCCGACATGGGCGGGGCGAACGCATGTGGACACACCCAGTGTGGCTTGAGGTGGGGACCCTTATGGGGCCGCGAAACGTGTGAGTTGTGTGCCCGCAAGGTTGTGGCGGACGCACGTGGACACACCCAGTGTGGCTTGCCGTGGGGCTCCCGATGGGGGCACGAAACGTGTGAGGGTTGAGCCGAATTTGGTGGGCGGAACGCGTGTGGACACAGAAAGCGCGGCCTGTGTTGGGGCTCCTTGTGCGGCCACGAAACGTGTTAGGGGCGTGCCGAGATGGGTTGGGCGGAAGCATGTAGGGTGGAGATCCTTGTGGGGGGCACGAAACGTACGAATGGTGTGCCGAAACGGGTGGGCAGATGCATGGGGGGCACGAACCGTGTGAGGGAGGCGCTGAAATGGGTGGGGCGGACGCATGAGGACGCACCCAGTGTGGCATTAGCTCCTTATGGGGCCACGAAACGCGTGAGGAGCGGGCCGAATCGGGAAGGGGCGGACGCATGGATAGAGGCAGAGACGGGAGGAGGGAGGAAGAGGAGGTGGAGGAGAGTAGAGGAGAGTAGAGGAGAGGAGAGGAGAGGAGGGGAGGGGAGGGGAGAGGAAAGGAGAGGAGAGGAGGACGCGGGGCGCTGTCTCTTCAAAACGGGGACCCAACGCCACAGGATGGTTAGGAACCTCTGAAATCAACAAATGGTTTGCCTGGTGTTTTGCACTTCTGCGCGCGCGCACTTCCTCGCCATCACCCTTATCAACGCCATCGCATCATCGCCGTTATCGTCGATCGCCACTATTGCCGCCATCACCAGTCAATCACCTTTTTATCACCGAGGCATGGACGTCTTCATCATCATCGTCGTCACCGACATCGGCACCGTCGTTAGCTTTGCTGTCGCCATCGTTTTGATCGCCATCACCATCGCTAGTATCGTCAACGTTTCCGCCGTTGTCGGTGTCATCGTGACACTCTACATGTGTGGCGATCCAACGAGCAATACTAAACACCTACGGGCGAACTGAAAGAGTCGTCAAACATATTCCGGCGATGACTTAGTTTATGTTGTTCGTACAAGTGATTTGGTTAGATGTTGGTTTGGTAGTTGAGCTAACGATCTAGGAATATATTTAAGTGTCGGAAAAAACACAGCGAGATGGCCACAGGACAACCGCGCGACCCATCTCGTGAGCATCAGGATGGTACAACCACAGAGCAAACCCAGAATCACCCCAGGACAATCAGGGGTCAACGCGCCCGGAATGAGACAACCACGGAACATCCACGAGCAAGTCCCGGGAAGTACCGCCCGCGCGCATTGCACGAAGCGAAATCGAAACCCATTTCCCGTTGGGGTAATTGCGTTTTTACCTCCCCGCTTCCGATGGATGTATGGCAAAGCACCGCCCTAGATGCGACATCAAATAATTTCCAGCGAGCCGTTATGCGTAGGGCCTCCAAGCGGGGCATGGGGGAGTCCGACAGTGCACCAGCCAAAGCGAGCCCGTTTCGAGACCTCTTGTTGCATGCGAGCTCTTTTACACCGTTTGGACGCCTCGTCGGGCGGCCTCGGAGAGTCTTGAATATGTCCAGCGGGTTTTTGGGGTGCTTCTCGGCGTCTGCAGCGCCCCCCATGTCGTACTTTGACCTCATTGCGACCCGCTTGCCTCGGGAGCAACTTGAAGGCCTTCGTGGGCCAAGAGGAGTGGGAGCAGAAAACAGCTAATGAGGTTGGCCGCATTGGGCTCGTCCGTGAAATGCCTTCTGGACGCTTGACGACTCCTGAGAAGCATATGGGAGCAACATTGGGCAATGTCGAGCCACATCGGATCGGCATAGCACGGTCATCATTCATGTCGAGATGGTTTGGGAGGGCAATGAGCGTCAGCGACGCCAGCCTGGGCCGCGAGTGACCCAGGAAGGAATGATGAGTTTGCACCCCTGTCAAGCGACAAGTCCAAAAACTGTGCAGGGGGAACAGGGAAGGGGAAAAGTCAGACATCTGACATGGTGCATCAACACACAGCAGAATGGGGCGAGTGGAAAGCACTGCATCATGCTCTGATTTGGCCTACCTGGCAGCTCAAGAGCATGGTCAACATGAGCACATTTACCCGTACCTGACAGGTTTGACGTGCGTTCACCTCTCTTCACAGCGTTCCAATACCTTTTTGTAGTCCGGATACGTACGTATACCCGTTCTCCGCACCGCCTAAGTGTCCAGGTGTTTGCGGTATGTTCTGCCGCCGTGACACGGGCTGGGCGGTGAGGGGGGGGGGGGGGGAGCAGAGGAGGGGTGGACGGGTGCATGCGACAGAGTGCCACGAGAAGGGCGGCGGGGGGCCCTGGGAAGATCACCAGAAGCCCTGCCAGGCATCTCAGTCACAGGCGTTCTGGCCACGCCGCTGCCGTGCAGGCACGGCGGTGGACTCCTCGCCCAGAGCACACCCAGGGGCCGGGGGCCACGTGAGCGACACAAAGAACAGTGCCGTCTTCACAGACATTGGCGCGCAAGTTGCCCGCGTAAGGTCCCGCGTGAGCGCCCTCGTTTTCAGTGCAGCGTGCCGCGCCGGCGGCCCGCGTAAGCCACCGCGTAAGGTCGCTATGTCAACGTGCGTAAGACTCCTTTCTTTTCGTCGCCCACGTCTCACGGGGTGGGAGGAGGAGGAGGAGGAGGAGGACGAGGAGGAGAGGACGGGAGGAGAGGAGGAGGAGGAGGAGGGAGGAGGAGGAGGAGGAGGAGGAGGAGGAGGAGGAGGAGGAGGAGGAGGAGGAGGAGGAGGAGGAGGAGGAGGAGGAGGAGGAGGAGGAGGAGGGAGGAGGAGGGAGGAGGAGGAGGAGGAGGAGGAGGAGGAGGGAGAGGAGGAGGAGGGGCCATCCCCCGACCCCTGCCGCGCGCAGATGCTGCAGAGCCGGAGGCCCGCGCCTCGGCGCGACCCCCTCCCAGCCGCCCGTGCCGCGACCGTCGCCCGCTGCAGAGTGGGCACGCACGGCACGTTTCAGATTCGGGCGAGTGGGTCCTTTGCAAAGGTAGGTCGGCGGCGAGCCCTTTGCGGGATCCCGATGGAGGACGGGCAAGTGGACGAGGGGTTCGACGGGACGCGCGTGCGAATCCTGCCACCTTGCTCGCACGAGTCCCGAGCTGATACCTGAACTTCCGACCGAGCCACCCCAAAGCAAACGAATCGGCGACTCGCTGACGGAGGTCGGCGCTGCCCTGGGCCATGTCGCAAATCCAAGCCGGCCACGAGGTTTGACGGCGAGCAAGGCGGGAAGTGAGAAGGAGAAGGCCTTATCAGAAGGCTCGGAAGTCCCTCGGCCTTCTGAGAAGTTTTCTAAGCCTCCCCCGAAGGCACAGAAGACTCCTCAGAAGGCGCGAGGGCTTCTGAGAAGTCACGCCGCCTTCTGAGAGCGCCTTCTCCTTCTCACGTTCCCCCCTCGCTCGCCGCCAAAAAGGGGGGCTCAAAAATTTACGCAGTAGTTCGAGCAATCGTTCGTGCTGGGTCGTGCTGGATGCGCGCGGAATACGTTACATTCATCGCTGGTCCGTGAGAGAGGACACACGCCATGAGCCACATGATGAACTCTTGCATTCCTTGCGACCCCACTACGAAAGACCCTCTTTGCCCGGAATCAAGCGTCAGGTGCACCGCTCGTGTGGCATGTGGGGCGCTCCAGACAGGGCTTCGCCTCCGAGGGGTCGAGGGGTTGACATCTCTTCCTCGGCGGAAGGTCTGCGAAAGCAGAAGAGGGGACGCCCCACCGCGGGCAGCCGGCAGGATTACGCGATGGTCCCCTGAGAGATGGCAACCTCTTAGGGCGGAGCTCCTCCTCCTCCTGCTCCTCCTCCTCCTCTTCCTTCCCCCCGCCTCCATTTCCTTATAAGTAATTTCTCCCTGTCGCACCCCGAGGCCGGTCGAAAGGGCGGGCCGGGCGTTTCACTTGAGACTTCCTCACATTTGTTGACCTTGAAGCTTGAAAATTGGCAACAGTTTCACAGATGGAGGGCGGGTCGTTTTCAATATGTGGCTCTCGCCTCAGCGCCGCGCACACTCGTTGTCTACATTTGCATGAGCTTCACGGATTGAGGGCGGGTGGTTTTCAAAACGTGGCTCTCGCCTTAGCGCCGCGCACATTCGTTGTCTACATTTGCATGAACTACACGGATTGAGGGCGGCTTGTTTTCAAAATGTAGTTTTCGTTTTAGCGCCGCGCGCATTCGTTTCAACAATTTGCAACAACAAAAAGTGAGAGCGACTCATTTTCTGAATGTGGTTCTCGTCTTGGCGCCGCGCACCTTCGTTTTGCGGATTCCCATGGTCAACAGACCAGAAATGGCGTTCTGGAAAGATTCAGGATTATGAGGGTGCAAAAGTTACGTTGAGTCGCGGTGTTGAAGTCCCCGGAAATGCGTTCTGGCACGATCCAGAATCGCCAAGACGCAATAGGCAGGTTGATCCGTGGCGTTGGAGTCCCGAGAAAGATGTTTCGGCATGCTTCAGGGTATTCAAACCGTTGTCTTCCAACGAGGCAGTTCCCTCAGTGGAAATGAACCCTTGTAAGGGGCCTGTGAAGAGGGAGCTTGGAGGGACGGTTTATGCCAACACTGTTGATGATTATGGGGTTTGCACTTGTCCTCCTCCTTCTCTTCCTCCTCCTCCTCCTCTTCCTCCTCCTGTTCCTCTATCCTCCTCGTTCTCCTCTTCCTTCCTTTGGGCTCAGGGTCTCGAAGCCGGGCACGAGCACAACACGGGGGGTGACGAGAGAGGCAAAGCGCGGGTTTGGGAGGTCGCCTCCAGCAGCCACACCTCGCCGGCAGCTTGTAAGTGAGGGTGACTCGTGTCGCGCAGGTTGTCGGCGGCGACGATAGGGGCGAATAGCCCAGGGGCGGGCATTACACGCATTCGCCCGGGAGCCTTCCCGAAGACATAGATCATCGGCGCACTTGAATACATGTATTGGTCTCCCCTGGGCAATTCGCCCCTATCGGCACCTCCGAGGTTGAATCAGGGCAATTGTTATGACATGTTTTGGCGCTGTCTTGGTGCACTCAGCCCCACACGGTCCGCTTCTATGCTCGCCGATCCTCGCGCGCTCGCGATCTGCGCGGGTCGGTGGCCCTCGGACGGGCGTGGAGCAGGGTTTTGTATTTCAAGACGTCAAGGCGGCAGCAGATGCCTGACACGAAACGGTATGCGCTGCTTGGGCGGGGGCCAGGGGTAGATTTGCGCGAGCCGCAGTATGACCGCCGCACCGAGTGCCGACCAACAACGTAGGCCCCCGCAAGTTGCCACTATGTTGTCCTGCTGTCTTGGGAGAAGGAACTCGGCCCTGCGAATTTCCAGGTCAATGCAAACGACAATGTTGATCGCACCCCCGCTGTGTACTCTTTTTCTTCCGTCTTGAACTCCCAACACTTCCGAAGCCGATGGCAGGTGCGTCCTCTCCATGTAGAGCGGCATCACCATGCATACATGCAGGCGCACCGAAGTCGCCAACGGTACAAACCTATTTGGCTTTAGTTAGGCAGCGCGCTTTGGGGAGGATGAAGACATTGACAGGACTTGTCTGATTTGGGCGGTGGAGCATGCCGATCGACAGCTCCATCGTTGGCCATCCACAAGTTCAGATAATCTAGAGTCGTTGCACGCAGGCCGCATGGTTTCCGATTGGATTCTTCCTTCGCGGATGGGCAATTCTCTCCATTCCCGCACTTACCCACCTCATCATGTTCATAACTCCTCCTCCTCCCCCTCATTGTCATGGACAATTTCGACCGGGAGGAAGTGAAAAGGCTCAAAGAGCGCTAGAAGCTGCGAGACAGCACGCAGACCCTGTTGGATGGTACCGAGAGCTTCGAGGATAAGTTCGCCGACCCGAAGTCATAGGAGACGACGACGGCCAGCTCCTCCAGCGGCCACCAGTGAGAGCACCCACTGGAGCCCACTGGAAAGCCAAGAGATGCATTAGCGAGGTTTTCTCGGAGTGCTACTCTGGGCAAGCTGGACGAGCCCACTGGCAAAGCCGAGAGATGCATTAGCGAGGTTATCACGGAGTGCTACTCTAGGCAAACAGGACGGGCAAACACAAGGTGCTCGCACTAACATCGCCATGGGAAGTGCTTTTCTGGAGTACCGACAGGTACATTACTGCAGGGTGATGAGTGGGGGAAACAGTGATCATCACGAAGGCCACCAGAGTGCATTCTCGATGGCCCCACCTACGACATACCGTGACGACCAGTATGCTCTACCCCACACACGCTTCGAGGGGGAACAGTGGGATACATCAACAGGGTATCAGAGTACAGATACGACAATGCATAGGACGACTATCGGCCAGTTCGAGGCGGAAGAGAAGTGAGCCGAGCAAGAGAGGAGATAATAGGATGTAATAAAATAAAATTAATACCAAAAAAAAAAAAAAAAAAAAAAAAAACGTAATCAGGCCCCCCAGCACAAAGTTTGGGAAGCACGGGCCTTTCGACCCTCCCCCCGTCCTCTTTTTGAGTTGTCGTGTCGTCGTCTCCTCCCCCCCAGCTTGGGCGCAGTGCTACGCCCGCGAGTCCCCACCCCCACCCCTTGGGCACGCGGAAAGGCCAGCAGCAGCGCCCCCCGCACTGGCCTGCAGGGACTCGTAATCGTAAGGTGAGCAACGGGGTATGCCCCGCGCCGGCCCTAGTTAGAAGTCAAAGCCGTTGTACAACCAATCGCAGGGGATCTTGTCTGACGCGCGCAAGGCACCAGCGTATGTGTTTTGACGTTGAACCCCCTTTTACGCGGATGTCCTGTCCTGTCCTCATCATCATCGTCATCGTCAGTATCATACTCACCCTCATCCTCCTCCTCCTTCTCCTCCTCCTCTTCCACAGGGCACGCTCTGCCTCCTCGGCTTGGCAGGAGGACGAGGAAGAGGAGGACGAGCAGGAGGAGGAGGCGGAGTAGGAGAGCAGAACGATGAGGAGAGGGAGCAGCAGAAGTCACAAGTAGGACGAGGAGGAGGGGGAAGAGGAGGAGGAGGAGGACGAGGAGAAGGAGAAAGAAGACGACGAGGAGAAAGAGGATGACGACGACGACGACGACGGGGACGACGACGCGGAGCAGTAGCGCGGCTCCCAGCCCCAGCCTCCTCCTCTTCCCCCTCGTCATCCTCATCCTCCTCCTCCTATTCCTCCTCCTCCTCCTCCTCCTCCTCCTCCTCCTCCTCCTCCTCCTCCTCCTCCTCCTCCTCCTCTTCCTCCTCTTCCCCCTCCTCCGCTGACCGCCCCCCGCGCCGTACTACGATGGCTGCTGCCCCGAGATCCCGCGGGTATGGCCTGCTAGTGTCGCTTCGAATGGGGCCTCTTGCCCCTCCTCTCTCTTTTTGAACTGTGCGGTTGCGCGTCGCACGACGTTTACCTGCGGTGCCTTATCCGCAGACCTCCAGAACTCCGAGGCCAGCGTCGCCGCCTC
>CAUYUJ010016875.1:0-42500 GCA_963575745.1 Prorocentrum cordatum | reverse complement strand
CCACCGAAGGCCCCATTGGTAGCGTCCGCATGGCTACTCGGGCCCAGTCTGGCAGACCGCTCACACGCTTCGTGGCCCCGCAGCGATCTCCACCGAAGGTTCCAGTGGTAGCGTCCGGATGGTTACTCGGCCCCATGCTGGCACACCACTCACACGTTTCGTGGCCTCACAGGAAGGTCCACCGCAGGCCCCGTTGGTAGCGTCCGCACGGCTACTCTGGCCCATTCTGGCACACCCCTCACACATTTGAGTGCACCTTCGACTGAAGTCGGAACATCGCGCACATCAGCCTCAGGACGACCAAGAGCGGCCAGAGAGCAGGAATCGCCGAGCACGTCGTGATCGATGAGCTCGAGGCCACGGTCCCCCTGGCCCACGCGCTCGGCAACTGCCCAGGCGGCGCGCATCTTTCCCCCGAGTGCCTACAGGCCTCAGGACGGCTTGCAGGCGTCTTGTAGGCAAAATTGGGGCCAATCCCGATCGACGTAAGCATCACAGCCGGCGCTGGGGAGGGGCCACGCATTACTTCCAGGTCTTGGGCAATTTGAGCACGACCTGCCTCCGCGGACGCTAGGGGCACCGGCCGACGGCGAGCATCTGCATCCAGGGCGGTGCGGCGATGCGCAGGCGGCGCCGCCTCGCCCCGCAGGAGGGGGCAGAGTTGGGCAAGGGCCTGGCGCTGCTGCGCCGCCTCACGAGAGCCCGCGACCAGCCCGTGGCCTTTGTACATCGATCATCCGAAGAGCAGGGCGGAGCGCCCACGGCTTGGTCTCGCAGCCTTGACGTGACAGGCCAGGGCTTAAGTCGGGCATGTCCCTCCACAGGAGGAATATTCAAAAATAGTCCAGAAATAGTCTGGGGACGATTTTCTGAGCATTGTTGGCAATGTTTGTGCATTGTTTGACTACTTGTATTCTTCGTCCAAAATCCGCCTGTAGGGGGGCACGCCCGACCTAAGCCAAGGCCGCTGTCCGTGACCTCGGTGACCCATCACCTCGGGGGGAAGGCGGCTGCGGCCAGCTGCAGCTCGCCGACGGCCACGGCGACCTGGGCGCCGCGCCTGGTCGGGAGGCCGCCCGCACGACAGAGCGCCCGCCGCTGCGGCGCACAAAAAAAGTGCACACCGCGCGGCGAGAAGGAGGTTGGAGGAGCGAGCGGCACGCAGCACTAGTCATAAATCTACCTCAACGAGTTCAACCACTCGAAGCATTACGCATGTAGGCCAGATTGTTGCCAAAGGGTGATACGACACATTAAAAACAAAAACGTCACAAACGCAACACCTGATTCATCCCGTCTCCTCCCCTTCGCCCGTCTCCTCCTCCTCCTCCTGCTTCTCGTCCTCCTCCTTCTCCTCTTCCTCCTCCTCCTCCTCCTCCTCCTCCTCCTCCTCCTCCTCCTCCTCCTCCTCCCCCCGCTCGAGGGGTCGACTCTCTGCCTCCTTCGTCCGCTAAAGCCAGGCGGCCCGCCGTCGCCCTCGACGGTGCAGGCCTACCAGCAGACCATGTTGCAGGGTTCACAGGCGGACCCTGTTAGTGTTCTCTCTCGCTTCGTTCTCTCTCTCTCTCTCTCTCTCTCTCTCTCTATATATATATATTTCTCTCTCCCTCTCTCTGTTTCTCTCTCTCTCTCTCTCTTTCTCTCTGTCTCTCTCTCCCTCTCTCTCTGTCTCTCTCTCTCTCTCTCTCTCTCTCTCTCTATATATATATCGGAGGTGAGGGGGTGAGATCGAAGTGGAACGGAGAGCCCCCCTACCGGGAAATCGATTTCGGTTTCGTGTTCGTGCGTGCCGTGCGTGCGGGCGAGGCGAAGCTGCGTGGGCGGGCGAGAGGAAAGTCTCCTGTGGCTGAGGCGCGGCCGGACCAAATGATTCTCCACCGGGCGGCCGGTGGCGCGCGGTGTCCCGCCGGTGTCCCGGTGGTGTCCTCTGTGGCTGAGGCGCGGCCGGACCAAATGATTCTCCACCGGGCGGCCGGTGGCGCGCGGTGTCCCGCCGGTGTCCCGCCGGTGTCCCGTCGGTGTCCCGTCGGTGTCCCGATCATGATGTTGATGATGATGATGATGATGATGATGATGGCGATGATGATGATGATGATGATGTGTGTGATGATGATGATGATGATGATGACGTCGATTGTGAGATCGATTGTGATATCGATAGTGAGACCGAATGTGAGATCGATTGTGAGATCGATAGTGAGATCGATTGTGAGATCGATAGTGAGATCGATAGTGAGACCGAATGTGAGACCGAATGTGAGATCGACTGTGAGATCGATTGTGAGATCGTTAGTGAGATCGACAGTGAGACCGAATGTGAGACCGAATGTGAGATCGATTGTGAGATCGATTGTGAGATCGATTGTGAGATCGATAGTGAGATCAATAGCGAGGTCGATAGTGAGATCGATAGTGAGACCGAATGTGAGACCGAATGTGAGATCGACTGTGAGATCGATTGTGAGATCGATAGTGAGATCGACGGTGAGACCGAATGTGAGACCTAATGTGAGATCGATTGTGAGATCGATTGTGAGATCGACTGTGAGATCGATTGTGAGATCAATAGTGAGATCAATAGCGAGATCGATAGTGATATCGATAATGAGATCGAATGTGAGATCGATAGCGAGATCGATTGAGTGAGACGTTGGTTCCCCCTCCCCCCTCACCTCCTTATCACCCGCAGGGTGGTCGTATAGGTATATATATGTATGTGTTGTTCTCTCTCTGTTTCTCTCTCTCTCTCTCTCTCTCTCCCTCTCTCTGGTTATCTCTCTAGATATCTATACACACCCACATATATAGATGTATCGATGTGTGTGTCTCTCTCGTTCTATGTCTCAATGTATGTATCGATCGATAGTTATATATATATATATATATGTATGTATCGTTATCTCTCTCTTTCTCTCGTTATATGTTCCCTCGTGCTCGATATATCAGTATCAGTATCAGTATTCCTCTCCCACTCTCGTTACGTGCATACATACATATACATGTATACAATACCTATGTCGAGAGGGGGAGAAGTGGGAAGGGACCCTGATGTCTTCAGAATTGCTCAAGTTTACCCCGTCCTTCCCATGTGCAGTCGAAAGTTATCGGGTGACCCGGAGGCCCCAGAAGTTACCAGCGGCATCAGGGAGGAGGAGGAGGAGGAGGAGGAGGAGGAGGAGGAGGAGGAGGAGGGGAGAAGAGGAGAAAGAACGGAGATGAGAGGTAGAAGGAGGAAAACGAGGATGGCGACAAAGACGAGAAGGAAGAGGCGGAAGGGTGGTGGTGGAGGAGAAGAGGATGGGAGGGAAGGAGGAAGAGGGAAAATAAGAGGAGAAGGAAGAGGAGAAGGAGGAGAAGAGATGAGAGGAGAAGGATGGAGGAGGGAGGAAAAGGAGGGGGAGAAGACGAGGTGGGAGTACGAGGAGGACGGAGCAAAGAAGGAGCAGGAGGAGGAGGAAAAGGACGTGGAGGAAGGGGAGTAGGAGGAGAAGGAGGATCAGGAAGAGGAGGATCAGGAGGATCAAGAGGACCAGAGCAAGCCCAAGACGCATCAACGATGCTACGGCACATCTTCCCGTCGTCGGTCCCTTCTTCCAATCGTAAGTCCCACAAGTCATGAATGGCAAGGAAATCTTAAGCGATAGTCCCGTTTTAAGCGGGAACCACCCTCCATCCATGCATGCATAACTTGTGCATTTTTATCTTTGTTGCTGAAAGAGTTGACAATAGTTCGAGAAAACCAACTTTGGAAAGGAACCGCGTTCCATCCCATCCGTGTGTTGCGCATGTGTCAGACTCCAGACAAGAACATCGGGGAAGTTTCAATCGAAAGCCACATGCTGTAAAATGCCATCCACCCGGGCAGGTGTTGGAAACTGTTGTGACGAATGTGCCCCGCGCTTGCCCTAGACCCAGGAGCGAAGCCGCGGGGTTGCGGACGTGAGATGGGGCGGACAGGCGGCAGGATGCCACATGTTTGGTTCGATCCCCCGATGTTGGTCGGAGTTTTCCTGGTCGGCAGCAGCACCCCGCTTCTGACCCTTGTCCCAGTCGCCGTGTAGGTAGGCTTCCAGTTGGTGGGATGGCCACTGCTGGTCGAAGAATTCACTAACCTCGTCGTCAGTGCGGTACATGTGGTTGTGCCATGCCCGTCGGCAAGGCAGCGTGTCCACGTACGCCTTCCAAGCCATAGAGAAGGACGAGCCTTTCCCGTAGTCGACCCACGAATTGTTGTTCGGTAGGTCGTCTTTTCATCGGCGTTTGCTACTTTCGTCGTGCTCTTGCCAGGAACGCTAAGGAGTCCCGCTGGCGGCCCTCCACAGTTGATCGGTGCCGTCGTCCCGCGCGGCGTGATTGGGCTGGAAGTGAACCCAGGCACCCTGATCCGTGCTGGTATGGTCAGCGTCGTCGGACCGCGTCTGGTCTGCCGCTTGTCGGTGGCGAGTGGAGGTGGACTGCCAGTTGTGATCCCACCATTGCTCGTGCCCCTGAGATGCGTCCCGCAGCCACCAGCTGGAACGCGCTCCCCATCTGGACTCCTAGTCCGTTGGATCGTCGGAGTAGTGGTGGCCCCAACGAGACTGCCCTGTGGGGTCACCGCCGACTTCACTGAGGGCGCCTAGGCCTCGGCGCCGTGCTGTCTGGGTGGGGCGGCGGACTGCCCGTCGCGGGAGCCCCCGGCACGACTGGCCATGGGAGGAGCGCATGTTTGCCGCAATGGTTGCGGCGCCAAGAAGTCCAGCCCCGAAGCAAGGGGTCTGGTGGGCATGGACTGAGGTGCGGATCGCGTCCCCCGAGTGCCTCCGAGGGTGCCCCCTGGACGGTGTCGAGCTTGTGTTTGCCAATGCAGGTCTTCCGGTCGTTCGCAACTTCTGTGAAGCCCGCTTCCTTCGCTTGGACGGCCGATTTCAGAGATCCGCCAGGGCCTCCTTGGCGTGTGGGAGCCCATCTTGAGCCAGTTTAGATGGCATCTTGGGCATCTTGGAGGCCACAGAGTGCAGGTTTGGAGCTCTGGATGCCCTCGGGGTGCGTCGTATACCCCCCCACTCACACACACACACACACACACACACACACACTCGAACGTGATTTCAGACCCTGGGCGAGGGAGAAAGGGGGAGAGGGACAGCCAGATATCTCACACGCCTCTGCACTCCTGGGAGGCGGGGGGCGGCGGATGGGTCCTCCCCCTCCCCCCGAACCCCGCTCAGGTCGGCCAGCGGGCGACCTGGAGTAGCCACCAAGGGGAAAATAAAGTATACGAGAAGTGCAGTTCCTCCGCGTTCCTCGACCTCCCCCGGTCCCCCATCGAACCAACCACGAGTTGGATCTGCATTCCGCCCCCTCCGGAGGGCTCACCGTCCGTCTGCTGTGCCTGCCGCTCAGACTCTGGCGCTGCCTCCCCTCCTCCCTCCTCCTCCTCCTATCATCCATCCTCTCCTCCTCCCTCCCACACCCCCTCCTCCTCTAACTGGGGCGGGGCGCACGAACGCCGAGGGGGGCGCGGTCAGATCTTGACCGGAGATCGACCCCCACGACATCACGCTTCCCGTCCCCCTCTCTCCGGGGAAATCGCGTCCCCTCGGACATCTTCACTGCGCAGATTCGACTCTGGATGGGGAAGAGGCTTCATCGCCAGGACGGTGTTTATTCCGCGCCTCCCAGACGCAGCGCTTTCGTTTAACCATAGCGCGGAAAAGCACCAACTGGCCTGGCACCCGTGGCCTATGGTGGGAGGAAGGGAGGGAGGGAGCGACAGGGTCAGGGATGAGAGAGCGGGGAGTCTGCATCGGAGCGAGTAGTACAAGAAGCCGTTTGGCAGTGGTGGCGGCGGGAGCCAGAGAGGTCATGGCGCAGGTAGCCGGCGGTGGGAGGGTTCCGAAAGTTCCCCCGCAACCGTTGCCACCCTCACTGCAAATTGCAAAGTTTCCATGGGCTTGCCTACAGGAGACCACGGTCCAAATCGTACAAAGAGAATTGGTCCACGGCTCCCCCACCCTTATTCTGTCCTTAAATACGTCAAACTGTCTGCATGGTTTCCTCTGGTAGCTGCTAGCCGCATGGCTTCGTCCAAACTATCCGCGTGGTTTCTTCTGCTATCCACATGGCTCCGTCTGCTAGAGTAGAGCAGAATGGAGGAGAGCCCACAAGAGTAGCAGGAGAGCTGAGTAGAATAGGGTAGAGTAGAGTAGAGTAGAGTAGAGTAGGGCAATAAAGTATACTGGAGTAGGATAGAGTACCGTAGCGTAGATATGTGGAGAGGAACAAGAGGAAAAGAGAGGAGAGTGGAGTAGAGTCGAGTAGGGTAGAATTGAGTGGAGTAGCGCAGAGTAGCGTAGAGTAGCGTAAAGTAGAGCAGAGTAGCGCAGAATAGAGGAGAGTAGAGTATCGTAGCCTTGCGCAGCGTAGAGTAGAGCAGCATTTAGTAATATAGAGTAGAGTATATGAGAGTAGGGTTGAGAAGGATAGGGGTGATGCTTCTATTCGGAGACAACCTTGGCTGAAATCTGAATGCGGTTGGCTGCACTGAGATGGAGGAGTGCGCTCAGCCAAGGTAGTAACTAACGATGGTCAACGCCAATCGGAGTTGCTCGGGCATCCTTGCGTGTTCAAGACGCTTCGCGTAACCCTACCAGTGCTCTTGCCGCCTGACCTTCGTCTCGCGTCCGCGACCAAAAAAAAGTAACCCTACCAGCCTGGCACGCTTCTTGGGTCTCTCTGAGTTGCCCACCCTGGCCACATCGTGGTGCCCCCGCGCGCCATTTTGGCCGCGCTGCAGCTTCTGCTGCTCAATTCACTCGCATTCAATGCGGTTCGAGGCTGTCGGTCCACCTGGCTTCGGCCACCCTGGTACTCTGCAGCTCGTTGATGCTTGCGCCCTACATGGGGTGCACAATTCGGCTCGTGGCAGTCGGTTCGCTTGGCTCCGGCCACCCTGGTACTCTTGCGGTTCCGTGGGTGCCTACGCCCTTGCATTGAATTCACTCGCAACTTGCAGACCCTGGCAGCCGGCCACCCTGGCAGCCAGCCCACCTTTGCAGCGCGTTGCATGCGTGCACCCTGGTTGTGCAGCTTCCCAGCAGTTGCCGTCAGCCCCCCTCCACTCGCCGGCCTGCCCGCCGAGGTGCTGCGTGAGGCTTCGGCCCACCGCTTTAGATTAATTCGTCTTTGCGCGGCCCGCTCTGACTGGACACGCCGCTGGCGCTCTCGCCTGCGGCCGCTGACTAAAAAGTAACCCTACCAGCCCATCCAGAAACTATGCCCAGACTAGTTGCAATGGAATAAAGGGCTGGGTGAGACGTCATACCCCAAGAGGGGGCGGATGGAGGAGGAATCGGAAGAGCAGGAGGACGAGGAGGAGCAAGAGGGAGACGGGGAGGAGGGAGGAGGAAGGAGGAGTAGGCGGATGAGGAGGAGGAGGAGGAGGAGAAGGAGGAGGAGGAGGAGGAGGGCGAGCAGAAAGGTCAGGAGTCTCTTGGATGTCTACCGGAGTCTCTACGGATTTCTTCCGAGAGTTTCTTGGAGGATTCCTGAGGCGTTTTGGAGGTCTCTGGAGGGTCCCAGGAGCCTTTTGGGACGCCTCGGGTGCCTTGGGTGACCTCTTGGGGCGACTTGGGGGTCTCCCAGGAGCCTCTGTGGGCAATCTTTGTGGGCCCCTTGGGGGCTTCTTGGGGTTTCATGTGCACCTCTTGGGGCCATCTTGGGGCACCCTTAGGAGCCTCGGCGCCCACCTTGGAAGAGATCGACCAAAGAAGAAGCCGACGAAGCCAAAACATGAGTAAAATCAATGATGTTGGTTTTCTCGCCGAGGCCAAAAAGACATCCTGACGCCTCGCGAAAGGCCCCGCCGTCCAGACCCAGGGGGAAGGGGTAGGGAGAGGGGTCAAGACACCCTCGCCGCTCGCAAGTTGTCTAGCTCACTCCCAACCCGCCCTCCCACCACATAAGTGGCATCCGAGTCTCGGCAAAGCGAGGGATCGCCACTGGATGGACAGCCACTGGGAACCAAAGCGGACGCCAGGTGCGCGACGCTCGCCGCGGGCTCCACATGCGGTTGGTGTGCCATCCTTGTTTAATTATATCAGTTATATGTATGAAACTGCACGAATAGTAGTATGTTAGTAAATATAATATATATATATATTATATATATATATATATATATATATATACATAGATAACATAACATAATCATAATAATAACAACAATAATAATGTATATGTGCTGCCTCCCCATCCGTATGGTCCAGATGCTGATGTGGGGGGGCGTCAGCATTGTTCTGGGCCTGCGCACAGCAAGCATCATCATGCGGGCACCACCGGCGTCCCTGTCAAAAAACAATTCAAAGTGATCGCGGGTGGCCAGAACAATACCCACGACTTCGTCGCAACGTGCACTTTGCATCGCTTTTGACACGGGTGGTGGTCCTGCACAAAGCGGCCTCACTAAAGGTGCCCCGCCATCTCTGGCAAAAAATACAACGTGTTCACAGGGCGCCAGCGCATTGTCCAGATGTTGCTGCAACGTGCATGTCGTATTGTTTTGACAGGGATTGTGGAGGGTGTTGGCAAAGTGGGCCCCGCAATGTGCATGTCATATTGTTTTTTGACAGGGAGTTTGGGCGGGGGGGGGCCTTCATGGTGTGCGCATGGTTTTTGGTTGGCTGCCGACCAGGTGCGGGAGGGGGTGTTTGTTCTTATGGAACAGTGATCAAGCTGCCCACCCCGCCCGCAAGGTTTCTCGCTCACTCCCACTCGCCTTCCAATACAGAAGTAGCACCCGAGCCTCAGCATGTTCAGCGGTCGCCTACGGATGCACAGCTAGTGGGAACAGATACAGACCACATGTGCGCAACGCTGGGGCGAGGTACGCCATGCGTGCCAGGCACGCCTGGCGCGCCAGGCCACGTGCTCCACGTGCGCCATGCGTGCCGCATGCTCCAGCTGCGCCAGGTGCGCCACGTTCGGGGCGCGCGCAGGGTCTACCAGGTGCGCCCACGCACGTGACAGCACACATCAGGAACCATTTCGGCCCCCACTATCTTTGTCGAAAGCCAGTGCAGAATCGCGACGGGGAGGCCATCATGGTGTCTGGTGAGCCTGCGCACAGCAGGCAATATGCCAGCACCCTTGCCGTCCTCGTCAAAAACCACAGTGGTCGCGGTGTGGCCGCGCACGATCCAGGTCTAGCCGCGAAGAGCATGTTGTATTGTTGGTGACAGGGATGGTGGCCTTGCACACAGCGGGCAACATGAGGGGAACCCCGTCGTCCATGTTTCACAACAATACAAAGTGTATGCGGGGCCCAGAAGAGGAAACGCTCTCAACCACTCACGCCCAGAGGGCTGGTGGGAATTGGCCCACCCTTGCATGCCAGTCCATTCGTGCCTTTTCGGCCCATCCATGCCCGTTCGGGCCAAGTGTCGTGCACCCGTATCTTGCATCCTTTATATGATGGTTGGTTAGTGGAGGGGCAGGAGCAGGATGACATTGACTTGGCTTCCGCGGCAGAGAGGAGAAAGACGAGGGAGGGCAAAGTAGGAGTTCTGGGCGAGCGATGGATCGACAAAAGGGCGATGAAGGCGGGAGGGGCAGGGCGCACCTCGGCTGAGTGGCCAACAGACGAGGAGACTGCAGAGCGGGAGGCGCGAAGAGTCCAGGAGAGGAAAGGGGCGTGGCAGGCCAGTGGAGGTAAGCCATGGGGAGGGACGTAAGAAGAGGATGCAGGGGGAGGGCATAGCGGAAGGCGCGGAGGGAAGGAAGCCCTTCGGCAGAAGCGGCGGGCGCAGAGAAGGGCGCCGAGGGGAGGCAGCGGCGTGCTGAGCCATTTGGGCCCAAGCGGCGGCACGGGCCCAGTTGCGGCCAGCCCGGGGGTGGGTCTGGCCCGGGCAGGCGCAAGCGGGGGTAATGTTGCCAGCTGCCAGGCCGCCAGCGGGCATGCCAGCTCTGTCGCAGTGGATCTATAACCCAGACATAAGGACCGGCATCGACGTGCGAGCTGTCCCCGACATCTACGGCCCTGTCACGCCCTTCGCCTTGCAGCCTGGGGAGACGTTCTTCGTGGCCGAGGAGCAGCTGGGCCCGTACGGGGTCCTGTACTTGAGGTTGGCCGATGGCAGGGGGTGGGTCTTTGACAAGAAGCCTGGCGCCGGAAACATGTGTCAGCGGCTGCTCTTCGCGCCGGCGCAGGCGATAGCCCCAGGCTACTCGCCCGGGCCACCGCCCCTCGCGCCGCCTGCTCCAACAGCGGCGGCAGGGGCGCCCCCTGCGCTGGTGGGATCGCCGAGCGCCTCCTACGCGGTGCCTCCCACGGCCGTGCCTGGGGCAGGCGGCCAGCGATTTGCTCCCCCCATGGTCTTGCCGCAGGCGGCAGGCGCGACGGCGGCGGCGGCCCAGGGCGGCTCCTACGCAGTGGCCCCAGGGATTGGCTCGTACATGGCGTCATCCCCAGCAGCACTGGCACAGAACGGCTCCTGCGTAGCGCCGTCGGTTGCACAGAGCGGCTCCTACGTGGCTCCGCCGTCAGCGGCAATACCTCTGAGTGGCTCCTACGTGGCTCCGCCAGCAGCGGCGATGCCGCTGAGCGGTTCATACGTGGCTCCGCCAGCAGCGGTGATGCAACTGAGCGGTTCATACGTGGCTCCTCCAGCGGCGGCGATGCCACTGAGCGGTTCATACGTGGCTCCACCAGCAGCGGTGATGCCACTGAGCGGTTCATACGTGGCTCCGCCAGCGGTGCCGGCAAGCGGCCACCCTCCGAGCTTACCAGAGTGGGTATACAGCCCAGTGAACGGCACGCAGATAGATATCCGCGCCAGCCCCGACATTGACGCGGAGAGAACCCCGTACACCCTGGACCCCGGCGACGTGTTCCAGGCGTGCGAGGAGCGGTTGGGCGCTCATGGGGTGTTGTATCTGAAGTTGGCGGACGGGCGCGGATGGGTCTTCGACAAGAAGCCTGGCCTCGGTTGCATGTGCTCGCGGCTGGCGAGATACGTCGGCTCCACACATGTTTCTTCAGCAACCCCGAGCGTCGTGCCTGGTGCTGTCTCCGTCTGGGTGCACACTCCAGAGTATCTCGCACCCTTGGCGTTGCGGGCAACACCAGACGTCAACGGCCCCAGGACGAGCAATATGCTTCTGCCAGGCGACGAGTTTGCCGTGAGCGAGGAATTCCAGGGCGCCGGCGGCATTCTGTACCTGAAGCTGTCCGACGGGAGGGGCTGGGCTTTTGACCGGAAGCCTGGTGTAGGCGGAATGTGCTCGAGGAAGCCGGTCCTCTCGGCCGGCTTCTCTGCGCAGATGCCACCGGGCAGCGTTCGGGCGCCCCCTGGTGGGCCTCCTGCTCCCAACAGCGGGGCGCTAACGCCAGGGCCTCCGCCGATGCCAGCGACCTTCCTGACACAGTGGATCTACAATCCAGACTACAAGGTGCCCATAGACGTGCGGGCCACCCCGGATGTGAACGGCCCGAGGTGTCCGACCACGCTGTCCCCGGGGGAGATATTCCAGGTGGCCGAGGAGCGTGCCTCGCCAGACGGCATCATATTCTTGAAGCTGGCCGACGGCCGAGGCTGGGTGTTCGACAGGAAGCCAGGCGCTGGCAACATGTGTGCACGCTACACCGCGCCAGTGAGCAGGCAGTTCAGCGTGGCCCAAACGGTCAATGGCTACATGACGCCGACGGCAGGGGGTTCTGCGACGCCCATCGTGGGCGGTGGTGCCGCGACGCCTGTCGCGGGCGGTGGGGCAACTCCTACAATGGCACACCGGATGGTTCAGAACGGTTCAACGTTTAATTTTCCTGCCTCCTTGCCGATGTTGCACGGAGGCGCCGTGACGCCGCCCCCGCCGATGCCGCCGGGCAACTCTGTCACAGTCTCGCCGATGTTCCAGGGAGGGCCCGCGTCTGTCGCGGCGTCGCCCGGCTTGCCGACAAGGTGTTGACAGATGTTGTGCCAGAAACGCCGCCAAGACGCAAAGCGACTGGCCCTTTGCGAGACCAATGCCAGCACCTTTGGATGCGCAGCTTCGGGCGCTTACGCAGCAGAAGCCAATGTATCGTAAGGAGTACAAGGTGCTCCCTGCTGGCGGAAAGGCAGACCGCCTGTAAGAAATGCTGTCCGTCCGCACGACATGAGTCTGACCTCTCAGGAGAATGTGCGGACCGCCGTCAGAAAAAAATTGACTCTCGGCAGGTCAGGTCTATCGGTGCGGGTCTCTGTGGCCAGCGTGGCGGTGGGGCCTGGGGCGTGCACGGCCTCGAGGGGCGGGCGTCTGGACATACCCGTGAGGTCGCTTGCAGTAGGAGCGTGGCGAGGGGAGAGGGGATGGAGAGTGTGAGCAAACAAAAAACCTAACAGCGAACATGAATGTTTTTGTTTCGTGCGCGAGAGCTGTATGATTTCAAGATATCGACGGGTCGAGGTGCAGCTCAGGAGAGGTGCTTGACAACAATATACATGGAGATTGACAGTTTTGTACATGATTGCCCACGGTGCTGGATTGCATGGAGTGCTACAGGCAGGACAAGATTAGAGGCAGCAGAGCGCGTGTGCCACCCTGTAGCCGAGCGGAGGTGTCGCCGCAGCATCCTGTCATGCCACTGCCTGGCAACATGGTGCGGCCTGGTTGTGCGCGAGTCCTGGTATCTGTTTGTCTCTCTCTCCTTCTCTCTCTCTATATATTTCTCTTCTCTCTCTCTCTCTCTCTTTCTTTCTTTTTTTTCTCTCTCTCTCTCTCTCTCTCTCTCTCTCCTACGAACTCGCCAGCCTTCCTGCGCATGAGCCAGCATGAACATCGGCGTGCTGTGTGTGTGTGTGTGTCAAAACACACGGCCCAGAATTGATCCGCCGCTTTGTTTGAATGTACAATGCCCAGATATGTGTTCGGCCTCTTTGCACATGATAGACTTAGTGCAAGCGCTCTGAACACGGAGGGAACACAAGACACGATTCGTTCGCCTGAAAGGAGGTCCGATGAAAGCCCGAATCCGCAGTCACACTGCCAGTCAATAGTTGGTGGCCATGGCGAGCGTGGGCAGAAGGAAGGTAGGCAGTAGTAAACAGTCAGAAACCTGGTCACTTGTGTCATCGCGTAGCTTGTCGCCAAAATGATTCACCGAACGTAACGCTCCAGCACGAGATCTATTCACTGCTGGATAGAATCATCGGGCGGCACGTGAGGTGATGTAACGATTCCCACCTTGCAGGATATTTGGAAGGAGAGCGACGGAGCAAGAAAGTCAGGCTGACTGGCTACGCGCGGGGCAGTTGGCTAAGCGAGCGGGGCAGTTGGCTAAGCGAGGCAGCGCGGATAACGCGAGCAGCGACGCGCGAGAGCGTTGGCCGCCGATGGAGCGATTCGTGACAAGATGAATTGCTCGCTTCGATCGCTCGATGAGGCCGTTTCGACCGCACGACGTGTTGGCAGATCATGCGAAATAAAGCCAAGTGTCGCCTTCCTTCCCTTCCTTATCGTCATCCTCTTGCTCCTTCGGAGCGGTCGCTACTCCTCCTTTTCCTCCTTCTCATGTTTACCCCCTCTTTCTCCGTTCTCCCCTCCCAACCCCATGGAGCCCCACGGAGCTCGCCAGAACTATTCGACACAGTCCTCACACCTTTGTCAACTTCTTCCTCCTCCCCTCTCCCCTTCCCGCGTCCCGGATGAGTCTGACTTCAGGCCCCAACGATTTGGATTTACAGTTTATCATTCGGTTTGCCACGCCAGAGCTGAAAATTCCAGCACCAAGAAATTGAACCTCAGACGTTGCACACCGTGACGTCTGAACAATGCACTGCTTGGGGCCCAAGCGAAGGTTTCGTTTGTCTCTCGATTGGTCAGTTGCTGGGCTACAAGTCGCATTCGTCCCCCAACTCCAGGCCGTGTCATCTACCTTGCTCTACATTATCAGGACACGTTGCGCACGACGCTTTGCCAAAACGTTCACATCGTCTTCACGCATGATTGCAGTGCACATTGATATGAAGTAAACGATGAGGCTGGTTTAGATTTGAAAGTGTCACGGTCGCCACCAACACTAGTCCTTCATGGAGTGGAGATTCGAATAGCCGTGCTATCGCCGAATAGTGGTCTTTCCAGGTGCTGCCGTTGAAATCCAAGATAGCCCTCCTCCTCCATCGCCATCCTCCCCCCCCCCCAGTCAGCCAAAAAAATCCCCAGGTGCCGCCTGTGGTGCTGCCCCCACCTGCGCCTGCCACCTGCGCAGTGCAGTGCAACACGCCTGGGGTGCCCACCGCCATCGCGTTCGTCGGGAGATAAGTATGCCCAGTAGAACACGCTGCGCCACCCCTCCTCCCACTCTCCTGTCCTCCCCCCTTCTCCTTTTCTTCCTCCTCATCTTCCTCATCCTCTTCCTCCTCCTCCTCCTCTTCATCCCCGTAGCCATTTGGGCTCAAGCGGAGGCGCTCGCAAGAGCGCCGCAGCCGCGCCGCGCCCCGCGGGCGCGCGCTGGCCACCACCCGACGGTGCGATGGGGTGTGGCGGGCGCGGCGGCCTCTCGGTGCACCATGGCGCCGCGCTCGTCACGGGCGCATCTGTCAGCGAGGCCGCCGAGCTTCTCTTGCGCGCGCAGTCAGGGACCATGGCGGCAGCGGTGGCGCCAGCTGCGGGAGCGGCGAGCGCGGCGACGGCAGCAACGTCTGGCTGTTCGGCGCTCGGCGACCACGCGCAGGCGATGTTCGGAGTGGCAGCGGAGCTGGTGGCCATGCGCGGGTCGCCGACCTTGGCCGTTGGGTTCGGGGAAGTTCGCACCCGAGGGCTGCGGCTTTCCTTCGCCATCCGCGCGAGGCGACGGCTGTCGTAACCAGTTTTAGGTGCTGGCTGGCGGATGGTGCTGTGCCCAGGGCGGGCCTGCAGGAAGAGAACGACGAGGAGGTGCTCGGCAGCGACGGCGAGAACGACGAGGTTGGCCCCAAGCACCGCGTGGAGCTCGGCACGTAGGTGGAGACCGTCGAGCTGGAGCCCAGGGACGCCGGTGGCAAGCTCGAGCTGAAGTCCACCTTGAGGGAGTTGCTGGCCGAGCAGGTGCTGGAACTGCAGGCAGTCAGGAAAGAGCACAAGCAGCGCATAGCGGACATGCGCAGGGAGAAGGAGCAGCTGGTGCAGCAGCTGAACGACGAGGAGCAGAAGCACAACGAGTCCAAGGAACGGATCAAGCAGGTGGAGCACGAGGCACGAGATCTCTCGAACATGGTGGACGAGCAACGGATGAAGTACGCGCAGCTTGAGAAGGCCATGAGCGAGCAGCACGAGATCGCCTCACTCGCGGAGGTCTCCGCCTTCCCGTCCTGCACATCGCCGGGGAGGTCCAGTCGTGCAACGTCGAGCAGCAGCAGCGCGACGTCGACGCCCAGGAGACCAACGGCCACCCGCTGAGCTCCGCGGAGGGCCAGGGCAGGCACCGGAACGTCGACGAGGCGAAGGCGAGCATCTTGGACGGCCAGGTGAGCTCCACGGACGAGTACACGCAGGGGGCCCCTGGCAACCTGCAGAACATCGAGAAGAGCCGGCGCAGTACCCAGCACGTCCACGCGAAGGAGACGAGCAACGGCGACGTGCTATCGGTCCAGGCGCGGTGGGGAGCCGCGCAAACAACCCCCAAGCGGCGAGGACAGGAACGCGCGAGAAAGAAGAAGAAACCAGAGCTGAAGCAGGAGCAGCAGCAGGAAGCGGACGCAGAAACGTCACTAGGTGACTAGGTGGGCGACGATCCCCCGCGCGCTGACAATGGTCGCCATCATGATCGGCTACCCTGGCGCCGCGCGCGAGCTGATTGCCATGCTTGGATGGCACGCTGGAACCGTTCAGGGGTGGTCGCCTTTCCTGCTCCACCCACGACGACGACACGTGCTTGGCCATGCACGCCACGGAGGGGGCAGCAGGGCGCGCGGCCAGGGCCCAGAGAACGCGGACGAGAACCACCGCAGCCATCATCGAGGAGGTGGTGAGAAGTGCGGCTCCACCAGGCATGCTGACGGGTTGGTGCGGGCGGAGGCGGGGCGGACCCTGGACCCCAGGGGTCGCGGTCCTGAGGGAGCCCGAGGGCAGACCTCGAACTTGCGGGGCGAGGCCCTGAGGCGGAGGGCAGAGTGCCAGCGCGGCCCGCCCTCGGACCTGGCAGCAGTCCTATGACTGCCACGACGAGGAGCGGCCAACAGGACAGGGGCTGAGGCCGTCGGCCCACTGCCCGCGCGGGCCCCGCGCGCGCGGGCCTGCCGAACCGTTCGGCACTCGCTTCTGTGCCCGGCCACTGGTGTTAAAACTCCTCCTCCTCCTCCTCCTCCTCCTCCTCCTCCTCCTCCTCCTCCTCCTCCTCCTCCTCCTCCTCCTCATCCTCATCCTCCTCCTCCTCCTCCTCCCCCTCCTCTTCCTTCCTCCTTCCTCGCCTCTCCTCCCTTTCCCGCCCTCCTTATTCCCTTTCCCTCCCTCCTGCCCCCCGCGACCCCAGCATTTGTCCACCTTCGGGACGGGCGGATTATTCCAACTCCACCTCCCATTCCTTCCCCACCCCCTTCAAGTGCATAGTTTTTCCGAGCGGACGCAGATCGGAGGCCTTGCATGGTTTTCCCCATCATCTTGGAACCACGATGCCCGCGATTTCCTCTAAAAACATCCTGGCGCATTTGGAAAGCGAATATGAGATCATGGGGGGGGCACGCGACATTCGCCGTCAGGATGTCC
Source organism: Prorocentrum cordatum (assembly GCA_963575745.1). Lineage (NCBI taxonomy): Eukaryota > Dinophyceae > Prorocentrales > Prorocentraceae > Prorocentrum > Prorocentrum cordatum. The sequence continues at coordinate 25,799 of CAUYUJ010016875.1, read as the reverse complement.
CTCGGTTGTCGTGACAACCACGGTCGCGCTATGATCGGCGATCGGGGACTCAATCAATAATGGGTGCCGCGAGGCCGCACAAGCATACAAGTGGAACGGCTCGCGGGCCGCCTGCCCATAACGCATTCGAGAAAAAGTGCGTTTGTCGGAACTCATTTGGGTTCCACACACCTTGGTGTCTGGCCTTGCGTTGGCCAAGCACGGGCCAAACAAGGGCCCACAGACAGCCAACGGGTTGATTCGCAATTCTTCCTGGAGACGTAAACGAGGATGGACACGAGGACGATGACGACGGGGAACACGGTGAGCAGGATGCGTGGCCCCCGAGTCGGGGTCTTCTACGCCATATGCCGGCGCCAAGCCCTGGGGCCTTCTCCATCGGCTGCGCTTCGCGGGGAGCTCTTCGAATGTGCCCACGGCCTTGCGCGCCCCGGCCTGACCAAGAACGGCTGTCCACGCGCCCGGGCATCGGCCGAAAATGTTGTCGATGTCCGACGAGTTGAATTGTTGCGAGCGGCGTCTCGGGGGAACGCGCAGGTTTCGGTCAGATGCGGGGGCCCTGGATGTGCCCGAGGCCATCGCGTTCCCCGCTCTCGCTTCTGCGAACAACCACAGCATCGAGGATCTTGTCCCGCATGCTCTTCCTAGCTCTCTCGTCCTCACCATCACTCCCGTGAATTACCCCGACCAGGGTTGAGCAGCACAACCCCTTTCTGGCAACGGGCGAAATGAAAATCCTCTTCCACCTCCTTCTCCTCTTCCGCCTCCTTCTCCTCTTCCGCCTCCTTCTCCTCATTCTGTTACCCCTCCTCATCCTCATCGTCCTCCTCCGCGACGGCGTCCTCGGGAGAATCCCCAGAACAAATGTTCAGCGGACGTCGGGCAGGGGCGCTAAGGAGGAGGTGGAGTACGAGGGGGAGGGACTAGAGAAGAGGAGGGGGAGGAGAGAGAGGAGGAGAAGGAGGAGGAGGAGGAAGTGAAGGAGGAGATGGAGGAGGTGGAGGAGGAGACGAGAGAGGGGGAGGGGATGGGGGAGGGGCGGGGAGAGGGGAAGTTGAACTGGGGGGGAGAATGATGAGGAGGGAGTGGAGGGGGCGGTAGGTGGGGGCTGTGGGGGTGGAGAGGAAGCAGCAGGAGGAGCAACAACAACAGCAGTAGCAGCAGCAGCAGCAGCAACATCAACAACAGCAGCAGCAACAACAAGAGCACGAGGAGGAACAAGTCGCCCTTAACAAAGCGCCCTATCGAAGGCGAGCGTTGCGAGAAGGAAGAAGGCGCGCGTCGACGGGAAGGGCCAGCCGGAAGCAGCGCTCGACTTGTGTATCAAATTGTGTGTTTAGCCAACAGGTACCCCCTCAGCGGCTGCGGTGGCAGGCTGCGCGACTGTCCTGGTTTCGCAGCGTCGCAGCTTTCGCTTGTTTCATCCCCATTCGTCCTCGCTCCCTCACACCTTGCCGTCCCTTTCTTCTCGACTTTCTTCCTGTAGACAGGGGATGGGCAGGGGCAGAGACACGACTGTCACATAATTCAGCACATTAATATGCATGAACGGCACCGACGAAAGGCAACAATGTTCGGCATTGGATTCGTTCTTGCCAGCCTCTTGCGAAAGCACAACTGTGCCAAAAAGGAAGGGGCAAATGCGTTACAGCCCAACTGTGGAGGACCCACACAGTCCGCGAGATGCTCTCAGCTGAAGATTGGTAGCTAGGGTGTGGGAGGGCCACGTTGTCACGAGGGGATGTGGGCCAGGGGTACAGAAGAATCGAACCATCAGCCTCACCAAACACAGAGACCACTAGGGGCAGCCAGGGGCCACGGGCCACGGGGGAAACCGAATCGACAGCTGGGCTTCAGCCCACACCCCAACCACGAGGGTCCATGAGAACGATGGACCACTGATGCAACTGCGTCGACGTTGGGGGCCCCACCGCGCACACGAGAACCACTGGCCACGGAGGCAACAAGATCGTCGCTTGACTTTTAGGCCCCACCCAACACCGCACAAGAGAGCCACACAGGACCTGAAGCCGCAGAGCTCGCCGAATGGATCGGGCCGGACCCCCCCACACCCACACACACACACACACACACACAGACAACAAGGACCACGAGGCGGCGTGCGGTCTTTGTTGGATCGTCTTGTAGTGCGTCTTAGACTATGTTGAGGGTCGTCTCGGGGCTTTGCGTGGACGTCGGGGAGGGTTGCGCTCGAATAATATAAGCCGAGGGGGGGGGCTCATAGTCCATCAGCAAGATTGCAAGGCAGACCAGGGACCTTCTGTCACTCAAGACATGGGGGCAAAGTGGCGGATCTCGTCCAATTCGTTAGGTGGTGGCCGTTGCCACGACAGGCACGATGGAGGGTTTGTAAGTCCAGGGTGGGTGCCACAGTGTCTTTTCTTACCATCGCCTTCAGCATCAGACTGTGCTTCCCAGAATGCGGTTGAGGGGCCGTCGGAGCCGGTATTCCGACGCCACCCTCGCTCTCACCATCGTTCCCCACCTTATCTTCCGCGCCCGTCATCCCTGCCCGCCTCTTCTTCCTTCCGTCGTTTCTCCGCCCCTTTCTTCCCCTCCCCTCCCGACCCCCTCCCTCCCCGACTCCTTCCCTCCCCGCCCCCCTTCTCTCTTCACCCCGTCCTTCACCTGGCCCCCTCCGCAGCAGGCGGTGCACCAGGCGTCCCCGCGGAGCAGGCAGTGCCCCAGTGCGCCCTGCATGGCCGGCGGGCCGCCCGCCCCATACGCCCGAATGGGCGGTGGCCAGCCCGCGATGCACCAGGCCTGGAGCTCCGCAGGGTTCCTCCTCCTCTTCCTCCTCATCCTCATCCTCATCTCCTCCTCCTCCTCCTCCTCCTCCTCCTCCTCCTCCTCCTCCTCCTCCTCCTCCTCCTCCTCCTCCTCCGCCTCCCTCCTCCTCCTCTTCCTCATCCTCATCCTCATCCTCATCCTCATCCTATCCTCATCTCCTCCTCCTCCTCCTCTTCCTCCTCCTCCTCCTCCTCCTCCTCCTCCTCCTCCTCCTCCTCCTCCCTCCTCCTCCTCCTCTTCCTCCTCTTCCTCCCCCCTCCTCCTCCTCCTCCTCTTCCTCCTCCTCCTCCTCCGCGGCTCTAGCTGTCATGTGCCCAAGCATTGGGCATTACACACACCAACTTCAGGACAGCATTTGTGTGTGCGAGCCTTTTGTGGCTTCGGTTTCTTTTTCAGATCGTATGACCAGGGATGGATCCTGGCAGCCTCGCAGCAATGGCGGCGGCGCGTGGTCCCAGGCGCCGTGGCGGGCAGGGGCAGCGGCCCGCTCCCCCCCCAGGCCAGTGGGGCGGCGGCGACAGCCGACCCTGGCCCTCGGCTCGCCAGGACAACGCATGGTCGGGCCGCCGTTGGCTTTGCCAGGACTGCGGGTGCAAGAAGAACTTGGAGGGGTGGCTCAGTTGCAAGCACTGCGGCGCCCTCAGGAACGGTGCTGAAGGAGGCTTCTACGACATGTTCGACCCCACGCGGACGGGCACCCCGTGGCCAGCGCTCCTTCCTGGGCCCCTGCCTCTGGGCCCTGGCGGTGCTGCTGGCGGTGGTGCAGGCGGGAATGGCACCCCGCCTTGGTCTGCAGAGGAGTTGCGGACTCTCATCAACCTGTTCCAGAAGAGCGGAGACACTGCAGCGGTGTCAAGGCACAAGGCGGTTCTCGACAAGCTCCTCCGTGTGTCGACTCTTGCCCCTGTCCAGCAGCGGGCGGCCAAGGCACACAAGAACGTGCAGTACTGGGAGCGCAAGCTGTCGACCGAGCTGGACAAGCTGGCGAAGCTGGAGCAGCAGGTGGGGCTCCAGCAGGCCACCACTGAGGCTGCTCAAGCCGCCCTTCGTGAAGCTGATGAACAGTACAAGGATTTGGTCAAGGAGCAGGCTGGCAACGTGGTCGTGCCCGCCCCTGCCCCGATGCCCAGCCCTGCCAAGGTGGACGTGGTGGAGCTCATGCAAGGCTCCTCGAACGTCTTGGACATGGTCTCGCTGGACTCCATTTTCTCGTTCGACGAAACGGAGTTCGAGGTCATGCCCCAGGACCAGGAGCAGATGGACAAGAGGCGCGCCACGCTCAACGAACAGTTCCGCGAGGCATGCAAGACCTTGTTCGCAGGCGCCTTGGAGAAGGCCCAGGCGGCCCAAGAGGAGCAAGCGAAGCACGTGCAGCGCCTGGGCAAGAAGAGGCGGGGTGAGGACGGCAAGACGCACTTTGGAGGAGGCGCGGATCATGCTGCAGCCCCGCCCCCTGGAGGTGGCCAAGGTCAAGCAGCTGCGCCTGCTGGAGGCCTTGGGTCAGCGCCCGCAGCAGCTCCAGCTGCGCCCAAGCCCGAGGAAAGGGGCCCAGGCGCCTGCTGCTGAGGCCGCCCCAGCCGCTCCTGCTGACGTGCGAGCTCGTGCAGCGGCGGCCCTGGCCCCATCGAAGCAAACGGTGCCCCCTGTCGCGGGCTAGCTTCGACGACCAGGACAGGGGGAAGATACCATCAGAGTGAGGCAAATAATGTGTTGTATCGTGCTGAGCTTGTGGATCGCCTCGCTCGGCCTATCCGTTTTCTAGATCGCTATATCCAGGCACCGTTGTGTTCCGCCGACAGTTCCAGGGTGACCCAAGGCACCCAGGGGGACTTTTGCAGAGAGCAGGCTGGCGCTCGGCCCACTCTAGCGTTTTCCCTTGGTTGCCTGACGGCTGCCGCTACCCCAGACTCAAAGGTGAGTTCTGGCAGTTTTGATATTGTTGCTATCCCCCCCTGCCTTTGGGGGGATGCCATAAACCTGAAGATAGTCACATGCAATTGCACGGCCTGGAGTTCTGCTAAGGACTGGCTCGTGCAGACGGCGGCGCACGTGGTGCTGCTGCAGGAACACCACCTGCTGCATCATCAGATCCCAGATGCTCAGCGCTGGGGCCTTAATCACGGGTGGAAATCGATCTTCGGTAGTGCTAAGGAGACGTCAGACTCAGGTACCTCTGGTGGGGTGGCTATCCTTGCCCGTTCTGGACTGGGCCTCCATTGGCCTGCTGGAGGTTTCAATGTTGAAGATTATCGTGATGTTGCTGGTTTTGTTCATGTTGGGGGTCTTCCACCCATCTTGTGCATATATTGCTACCCTGTCTGCTGCGAGGGCTTATCCGACCGCAACCGTGCGATCTTGTCTAAGGTTGGCACCTTTGCCAGCAGTAGCCTCAGCAGTTTTGTGATAGGGGGCGATTTCAACATGGAGCCCCCTTACGCTCGAGGATTGTAATTTCGCGCAGCAGTTGAAGGGTCAGATCGTCACCTCAGGTCGGTCTTTGTGTCTTGGAACTGCTGGTGGGAAGGTTTACGATTACGTTGTTGTCTCTGGTGGGTTGTCCAAGGGGGCGAAGTCCACGTGGGTCGACAGGTACGCGCCGACGGCTCCGCACTCCCCAGCTGGGATCGATTTCCACGGCCAGATGGCTGGCTTGCGCGTGCTGCAGTTTAGGAAGCCGCCACCGCTCCCCGTGGAGGTCCCGATTGGCCCTGGGCCAGCCCCACAAGATTGGGGGCCAACCGTGGCCATGGCTCAGGACGTCCTTGCGCGTGCTCAGCAGGGCTCTCTGGAGGCTTATCACGGGCTCACCGAGCTTGACAGATGTTGGGCTAACCTCGCCGAGGCCGAGCTGGCTGACCAGCTGCAGGCGAGATTACCCAAAACTGGCTGTCGAGGTGAGCTCCCCAAAGTCTGTTGGGCCCCAGTCTTGGGGCGCGACCAACGACCTGCGAAGCATCCTGAGCTTTATGTTTGTCGTTGGCTCTCTCAGAGTTTCAGAGATTGGACCATTGCTTGGCGCGCGGCCCTTGGTAGGTGTTCGGGTGGGATCCCCATCCAGGAGGCCAAGAAGGTTTTGGACCAACCCTCTCCCTTCATCCAGGAACACCTCGGAGCTGGTCTCACCCAGAAGGCGTACTCCAGGGTCCCCGGGTTCATCGGGCAGGAGGGGATCACCTTAGAGGCCATAGGGGAGGTGTCCATCGAGCTTTATGACCTGCTGTCGACTGCCGCCAAGACGGCGCGAACCAAAGGCGAGAGGTCGTGGAAGGAGTGGCTCCTAAAGGACATTGACCAAGGGGGCGGACGTAACGCCCACTCTTGGACTCGTCCTGTAGAAGCTTTGGTTCCTTCCTTGACCCTCAGCGCCGCTGGCCAGGTAGTATCCGACCCCCAGACCCTCTTGCGAGCTGAGGGCAAACGTTTTCAAGCACTCTGGATTGCTGACACCGAACTGTTTGATTACCTGGAACCGAAGCCCTTCCGTCCTGCACAACATTTGCCTTTGGTGCCACCAAAGGTCATGAGGGGAAGAAACAGGGGTTGTTCCAGGAGGTCAGCAGTGTCGGTCGATGGGTTCAACCTTCGGCACTACGCTTTGCTGTGCGACCAAGCGTTGACAGTGGTCTCGTTTCTTTTCGCCATCATGGAGACGATGGCCACTCTCCCAGAGCAGCTCCTCCTTGCGACGCTCGCCATGTTGCCCAAACCCACGGGACGTCTCAGACCCATAGGGATCTTCACGTCACCATACAGGTTGCGGGGGAAGTGCAGGAGGCAGGAGGCTTTGTTATGGGAGGAGGATCACAAGCATGACATGTTCGCAGCGCACGGTCTCAAGTCAGCTTCCGACGTTGTCTGGAGGCAGGCCGCCAGGAGTGAGGCCGCAGCAAGACAAGGGTTGTGATCGGCGTCGCTTCTCTGGGACATGTACAAGCTTTACGAAACTATGGATTTGGAAGATCTTGAGGCCAGGTGCGATGTCCTCGGTTTTCCGATGGTCGCGCGTCGTCCGTGTATTTCGGCGTATAGGGCCCCGAGGTACATCAACATCAGCGGCTTCCTCCAGGGACCCTTCTTGGTCATCCGTGGGGTTATTGCTGGGTGTAGTATCGCTACCAGTTTCGTCAGAGTTTATTATATGCAGGCGTTTGTCCCTGTCCAGCTCAAGCCATGCTCCAGCCTTGATCTGTACATCGACGACCTGGGCCTCTCGGCCCAAGGGAGGTTCCAGGAGGCGCATGATGCCATCACCCACGGTGCCGCTGAACTGTTTAAGGCAGCTGAATCGGACATCAAGTGCAAGATCGCCCCTGATAAGGCTAGCCTTATCTGCAGTCAGCGCCGCCATGGGACCTAGCTCCAGAATTCCTTGGGAGTTCGGGCTGGTCCTGGGGCTACCACCTCGGCGATCAACCTGGGGGCCGACGACACCGCTGGGCGGCCCAGGAGGGTCAGGGGCCGTTGTAAGAAGGCTAAGCAGAGGCGCATGACGTTTGATCAGCGTGCTAGCAGGATTCGCAAACAAAGACAAGTTGTAGGGCGTTCAGCGAAGAAGATTTTCACTGGCGGCGCGCTCGCAGGCATCAATTTCGGCTGCGAGATCCATGGTGTTAGCGATGCGGAGCTGGGCCACATTCGCCGCCAAGCAGGCAAGTGCCTGCGGCCGTCTGGTGGTGGCCGTAGTCTCTCATCCGCCCTCATTTGTGAAGATGATCCGGCGCTGTTCCTGTCTGTCCAGCGGTCGGGCTGGACCATGCCCAACTACGCCACTCTGCAGTCGCACGATGGCACCTCCGTCTCTCTTACCTTTGTCAGCCCCAGACTTTTGAAGGACATCCTTAGGCGGGAGATAGTCAGGAGTATGGAGAAGAATGTGGGGAAGAAGCTGGAGGTGTGATGGGATCGTGCGTGTTTCGATGGTTGCAAGAGTCAGCTGCGTTCCAAGAAGTACACTGCTTTGGAAAAGGGGTCCATCAGGGCCCTTTGCTGTGCTGGCACCTGGACAGCCGACCGCGCGGCTACCTTAGGCTACCAACTGGAGGAGAACCAGCTGCTCTGCCCGCTTTGTGGTCTCTGCAGGGACACCATCCACCACCGTCCGTATGATTGTTCGGCCGTCCAGGAAACTCGTGCCGAGCTTATTCCTGCAGAGATCCTTGAGGAGGCTCGGGGACCTGTATCGAATAGTGATCAGATCATGTTCGATCGGGGTATTTTCGAGCATCCCGAATCTTTCTGGCCGAAAGCTTTTAGTTCGGGGGGAGGGGTCATTCTGCCGTCAGCTGAGGATGAGGACTTCTCGGAGGAGCTCGCAAACGGAGACTTCCAAGGTCGCATTTTCGTTGACGGGAGTTGTTTGGCACCCCATCCCTGAATTATCGAGGGCAGGCTGGGGTGTTTGCATGGTCTCCCCCCAGGGCTCCCTCCTCTGTGCCCTCCATGGCCCAGTCCACGCTCCAGTCAATCAGACTGCGCCAGCTGGGGAATACAGCGCCCTGGCCATGGCCGCGCTGCGTATCGTTGCCCAGTCTGAGGTATTCTCTGATTGCCTTGCGGTAGTCAATCATTCCCGCCTGCCCCCCAGCGAAAGGCTGTCTTATCGTAGGAGATACGCGGGGCAATTTTTATATATACATAATGCCCCACACGCCCGTGAAGTGGTCAAGGTCAAGGCCCACCAGGACGTGGATGAGGAAGGTATTTCCGTTTCCGAACGACTGTTGAGGGTTGGGAATAACTACGCGGACCAAGCCGCCCAACGAGGCGCTCGATCCCACCCACAGCCGTCTGCCAATGAGGTTGAGCGCGTCACCCGATGCGTCAACATCAGTGAATTTGTTTGTCGTATTGCTGCCAAGCTTTTGCTTTTATGGCCTCGGCTGGACCTGGGGGATTGCCCGCTGGTTAACCCCTGTCGCACCATCGCGGTCCCTGCGGAACCCTCGGCCCCGCACGCGTGGCAATGGCAGCATTCTGTTTGGAGGTGCACGGCATGTAGAGTTGGCTCACGTTCGGTCACTAAGCCACCTAGTGGGAAATGCTTACTGACCGCCAACCATGATTTAGATGTGGCCGACTCTTTAGGGCACAGCGTGGTGGTCCTTCCGCGCTCTGACGGTGCCGATTTTTTGCTCTGCCCGAAACGCGGGGGTTATATGCACCAGGCCGTTTTCGTGAAAGCCGCCTTGTCCCGGACATGTGCACAAGAGCTCAAGGGTCACGGCTTCACGAATTTCAATAAGATGATCCAAGGACGGCACCCCCGCAAGCCGTTCTTGAAAATAGGCAGGCCTGAGGAGCTGCCTGCCGACCATGTCCCCCACTCCTCGTTCGAGCCCCCCTCCCTCGATGACGACGTGGATGATATCGGTCCCCAGGCGCTCCGACAAGCGGCGATGGGTCTGCGCTTGGAAAGCGCCGCCGCGGGAGCCAGCAGCAGGGCCACGGGCCCTGCCCCTCGCGGGCCAGGTCAGCAGGAGCTCCACCGCCAGGAAGAGTCAGACAGTTCGGATCGACCCACCGCTCTTTCATTTTTGTCTCTGGCGGCTGGCCTGCGGTTGTCCTTGTTTCTTGCGTTTCCTCTGGCGCACGGCCCGATGCGACTGCCCTTCTGGCAGGCACCCGTGCACTACCCCTTCTGGGGCGAGGGCGGGGGTCATGGCGACCCGACCGCGGCCTCACCTTTCTTAGCTCGCCGCCCTGCTAGTCTGTGTCCCTTTCGTTGGAGCGGAAGGCGGCGGGTCCTTGATCGCTCTGCCCAGTTGGTCTTTGGCCGTATCTGGAGGGCCCGCCATGGGGGCACTGGCTCAGGGTGCGAGTTGGGCCCACACCTGGGGCAGTCCAGGGGCCGCCCAGGCGTCCGCCCTTCGGGTTAGGTACACCTGGGTTCCCTGGCTGTCGTCCTGGCGTCGCCTGTGATTTCAGATTCCAGGATAGTATGTGATGGTATGTGGCCTTGTCTGTTCAAATTAATGGTCTTGCCCGTGGCAGTTAAGTTCAAGCTGGGAGGGGGGAGACGGCCATCCCCCGCGTCCTAGCACTTGCCCAGTGCATCAGTGTATGTAGGCCCGATGCTTCAGTGTGCATACCCCGCATCTGGGGCGAGGCTCGCCGTCGTCCTGGCGCTCCTTGCACCTGGGGCGGCTGTCCTCGTCGTCCTTGTGTGGGTGGTCGAATTGTCTTTCTGTCTCGTGTTCCTTTTCTCTGGCTACAGGCCAGTGGTGCTCTGCGTGCGTTCGGTTGCGTGCGCGCACGCTTCCGTTCTGCACGCGTGCCAGGCACCCCGCCTCAGGGGGAAGGCGCATGGCACACTCGCTGGAGTGTTGTGTGCTAGTCGTGGGCCTGGCACGGGGGCTCGTCGCCCTGACCGTTGCCTTGCTGAGTTTCGCTACTGCCATTGTCCTGGCGTTCGTTCGCTAGGTCGTGGGCGCACTCGTGCGCGTGCTGCGCGTAGGCTGCTTGCACGTGCGTCAGGCACCCCATTTGTGGGGGAAGGTGCGTCGCACGCGTGATGGCTCCCCGCGTTTCTCGTAGGTGGAGGTGGTCGGCCTGGCCTCTCCCCTCCTTTTCCCCGCGCTGGGGGCGGCTCACCTGGAGCACGGCCAGGGGCCCTCGGAGGCCACTACTTGATGGCCCTCATGGGGTCGGTCGCCTAGGCCGAGGCTCACCAGCATCACGGCCAGCTTGGAGGCGGCCACCTCGCAGTTCGGAGCCACGTGCGCTGACGCGCGGCACCATTACACCGCCGCAACGAAGTTGCACTGGGCGCGGCAGATGTTTTCCAGGTTGTTTGTCGCGTTGTTTTTTTTACAACTCCATTTCCGCTGGGCCTCCCAGGAGCCCACGAAAGTGGCGACAGTTGCGCACGTCGCAGCCACCCAGGGAGCCGCGAGGTCTCGGCTGGGTCTGTTTACAACTCCACTCCTCTGGGCCTCCCAGGAGCCCACGAAATTGGCGCCAGCTGCACAGTTCGAAGCCACCCGCAGGGAGGCCGCGAGGTCTCGACGGGGTGCGTTTACAGCTCCACTCCGTTGGGTCCCCCAGGAGCCCACGAAAGTGGCGACACTTGCGCATTTCGCAGCCCCCCAGGGAGCCGCGAGGTCCCACATCCCAGAAGCACACGAGAGAGGCAGAGTCACAATGTGGCTGCGACGCACGCGGGACGAAGGAGACGGGAGGAGGATGAGAAGGAAGAGGAGACAGGTGGGGGAGGAGGAGGGAAGAGTGGAGACCACAGTGCTCTGTTCAAAGCGAGAAACCAACACGAGAGAGTTGGGAGAAATCAGCCATCCCGGGATCGCGGTTCTCAGTCGCGCGGCTGCCTGATGCGATCGGGCAAGTTCTCGATGGCGTTGGGTACTGTTGTCCCAGCAGCCCAGTCGGCCAGCGGCGCTTGCGCCCCGTGCCGTGATAAGCCGGGCGCCAGTGTCAGGGGAAAGAGATGAGAAGGCAAGGTCGACGCAGGGAAGGTAAGGAAGGCAGGGAAGGTAGGGAAGGTCGGGAAGGGAACAAAAAAAAACATGGAAGCCAAGGGATTCTTCAAGTCGGCGGCCGCGAGAGATCAAGCAGCGTGCGGGCAGCGGCGAGACGCGCCAGGGCAAATTGAGGCGCGAGAGAGGCTTGGGGGGGTGATGCAGGGAGAGCCTGGTAGGGGAGAGCCACGCTCAGACCATGTAAACATTCGCGTGCGCGCCAAGGTACAGCAGCAAGAGGTCGAAGTCCTTGAGCAGAGCATGAGGGTGGTGCCACAACATGTCGCTCTCGCGGAAGACCCAGGCAAGGTAGAGAGCAAGACCAGGTTGCGAGAACAGTCAAATCAAAGCTGGAACACGTGAGCGAGCGCCCAGGGAGCGACCATCCAGGGAAACAGCCGATGAGATGAGCAGGCGCTGGCGCTGTAACAGCACGAGAAGCGCTCCGAAGAAGCCTTCGAGAGCCGTGGACCACGTGAACATGCGACCTGGGACACCAAGGACCACGTGGGGATCGACTGGGATCCTGCCGAAGAGCACTACCTTGTGCATCTGTGCCGGGCACGGCCGCGCAGCACGATGCGGCAGCCCAAAGGCCGTAGCCAGCCGAGGCTGGCAGGGGCGCCATGACGGCGCCGGCGAATGGGGGGAGGGGGCAAGAGGCGGGGAGGAACAGGGAGCGGGGAGAGGGCATCGGAGAAAGCCCGCTGCGCTGAGAGCACAGTTCAGGTATCCGGGGCCCCCAGCACTCGGCCAAGAGAGGGACGATCAGCAACTGGGCATCAGGGCGGCAAGAAGTCAAAACATCTTGGAGAGAGAAGGAGATGATGCTTGCGAGCATCACCAGCTCCAGGCCCAGGGAGGCCCACCCGCAAGCGGCCAAGCGTGTGAGAGACCAGAAACGTGTAGCGCAACCCCTACTGGCCCTGGGGCCAGGAAGGCCCACTCGCACTTGGCTGCACCTAGCAGCGTGGGAGAGACCAGGACCAGGAGAGCAAAGCCCAAGCGCAAGCTGCGGTGCGACAGGACGAGGGCAAGCAACGACCAGGCACCAGGATGATCGGGGGCGAGCGAGTCCAGGGCCGGGGGGGCCCACCGTCACCTGGACCGCGGGGTACACCGGGCGTGTCTTCCGCATCGCCAACCTCCGCGCTCGTCTGGTTCCAGGCTGGCGCGGGTCTTCAGACGTCCGTGGGCCCCAGCCTCTGCCCGGCGCGCCGCGACTGCTGGAACGTCCAGCGGCCCACCGCCAGAGACCTCTCGGAGGCTCCCAGCGCGCTCGCGGGCAGCGCCTGCCCGGTCGTCGTTGGGCCTCCACGTCTGCGTTTCGCCTCGGGGGCTGCAGGAAAGACCGCCGGGACCATCGTCGACCAGGACACCAGAACGGGCGCCGTACAGGGCGGCGTGGGCATGGCTGGGGCCAAGGGAGCAAGGCACGCCGTTTCCAGCCTCCCTTGCCAGGGCCCCTTCTGCGGGAGCACCGTCGTCGCTCTGCAGGGACGCGTATCGGCCTTCAGCCACCAGTCGGCGGATGTCGGCGGCGTCTGCCTCCTGGGAAGCGACTGCGGCCGACGCGCCGTCGTCGCCACAAGCCCCTGCCCCCCCCCACACGGCGGCCCGCGGATGGGTTCAAGACAAGCTACGCATTGAAGGTTCACCGTGCTGCCGCTCACGCCGGTGGACGAGAGGCTGGGGGCGCATGTCGGCTTTGGACCAGAGGCGGGCCGCCTCTCTCACTCTCAGCGTGCGCTCTGTCCAGTTCACGTATCAGCTATAGTCGAAATCAGGCGGATGCGCTGGCCCTGCAAAAGCCCCAGGGTCCTCGGATCAGGGGTGGCAAAGAGGGGGGTGAAGACTAGTGGGGGGTGGGTAGCATGGCGTGGGCCATGATATTTCCTCTGATTTCATGGCGCCCCTTATTATTTCATTACGTTCCTGGCCCCCCCTGCGCGGCCATGATTTGCGCCCCCCCATCTTGGCCGCCCCCGATGGGACGAGCCGGGGCGACACAGGACGGCGCGCCGCAGGTGCAGGTGCTTTTCGTCCTCAGAGGCGCCATGTTCCCCCGAGTCGGCTCCAAGTGAAGCGCCAACGCCTCCCGTGTCATGCATGAAGCCGGGCCTGCCCCTCTACAGGGGGAATATTCAAAAACAAACCAAAAATAGTCTGGGGACGATGTTTTGACTGTTCTTGTGCACCTCTTTTTTTTTCGTTCAAAATCCTCCTGTAGGGGGACATGCCCGACCTAAGTCTTGCACCAGGGTCGCCTGGGCGTCAAGGCCCCCGTCTCGCCCAGGGTCGTCTTGCTGCTCCCCCGAGTCGGCTCCGGGTGCAGTGCCAAAGGCTCCCGTGTGCTGAGCAAGGGTCCTCTGGACGTCAACGCCGCGAACGCCCTCGTCTCGCCGCGGGTCCCTCTGCTGCTCCGCGCGAAAAGCCGGAGCCGCCCGCACCATTTGCCAGGGTCGCCTGGACGCTGCGCTGGCTGCCAGGGCCAACAAAAGCCGAAACATCTCGAGTGGTAGGCAGGTGCATGTCTCGTCAGCTCGGGGGTGACAAGAAGCCGGAGCCTCTCCTGGTCGGGTCATGTGCCTGCCCACAGGGCCAGGGCGGGGCCGAGCCGGATCGGCCTCTGTGCCGGCGCACTCGGGCCAGGATTTCTCGAGGCGAGTCCAAACGCGGCGACAGGGGAAGTGCCCCCCTCCAGGATTCAGGAGGGGAAAAAGCACAGACACGAAGAATCGTCGACTCCCAGGAAAATATGGTAAATATGGGAAGTGGGGGGAAGACGAAAACCCATAAGATATAGGAAAATATGGGGAATCCTGTTATTTGTGTCTACTTATTTGTGTGTCCCAGGGCCCCTTCAAGGATCCTGTCCTCCGGGTCATGTTGCTGCCCCCCCGCGTAGGCAATAGGCCCGTGGCCCGTGGCCATCCGACGCCCCGAGGCTGCCCGGCTTGTCACCAGAGAGAGGCCCGAGATGTTCGTAAGGGAGGCCGCTTGCGTGCACCTCTCCGCAGGCACGGTTTTCTGCGCCGCCATCTTCGCCGCGAGCAGCGGATCCAGCGGCATAGGCGCGACAATCCCACCAGGGCGTCACGAGGCCAGAACATCACCAGGGCGGCAAAAAGCCGAATCATCTCTTGGTCGGACCTTACGCGTGCCAACAGAGCCAGCACGGGACAAAGCAGGATCAGCTTTCTCGAGGGCACGCCCGGACAAGGACTTCGAGGCGAATCCAATCGCGGCGGCAAAGGAAGCGCCCTCATCCAGGGTCCCGTCTTCCAGCCCGTTCTCGCGCGCGAATTCCAGCAATTGTGGCTAACCGTCTTGGGCTCCAGCTTCGCGTCCCGGCATCTGCCTGGAATACTCGGCTTCGCTCGCGCTGATTCCAGAATTACAGCTTGTCGAACTCGTCTGCCAGAGATCGCCGGGATCGGACGTGATGACTCCCAAACTGTACTTGGTAGCCTCGGGATCCAGCTTGGACCCTCACATCTGCCCGAGTTCACTGGCTCCGCACGCGCTTTTTTCCTGCATGGTAGCTGATCGCATCGGGCGCCAACCTGACTTCCCAGGTCCGCTGGAGATCGTTGGCTTCGCACACGCTGATTCGGGGATGGTGGCTGAGCGCATCGGACTCCAGCTTCGCCTCCCGCATCTGCTGGAAAACGCAGGTATCGCGCGCTTATTCTGGAAGAGCAGCTAAACGCCGTGGGCCCTGGACCGTGCCGCACGTGCTGATCCCAGGGGATTGGTCGGGGAGGCTGTCGGACACGGCGTCGGGGGAGGGCCCGGCGGGCCGCTGGCACGGCGTCGGGACGGCGCATCCAACCGCGGCCGCCACACACCCGGCGGCCGCGGCAGCCACGTGGGCGACGGTGGCTGCCGCAGACCAGAGCCCAGCAGCGGACGCAGTCACGGCAGCGTCGGCCGCGGCACAGGCGGCGGCGGCGCCGAACGCGCCAACAGCACCCGCAGCGCACGCGGCGCGGGCGGCGCGCGTGGCATTCATTGCGCCAGAGGCGCCCGCGGCACCGACGGCGCGGGAGGCGCCAGCGGCCCCAGCGGCGCCCGCGGCGCCTGCAGCAGCCGCGGCGCCGGCGGGCCCGGCACCAGTGGCAGCCGCGGCGCCTCCCGCGGCGACCTCGGCGTGGGCAGCAGCGGCGCCAGGGGCGCAGGCAGCGGCCGCGGCGCCTGCGGCATGGGCGGCAGCCAGCCATTGGCGCCAACGCCGCGCCGCGGCGCTCTCTGTGGGCCGAGGAGGAGCGTGGACGGAGGGAGGGAGGGGCGAGGCTCCGTCCCAGCACCCTCTGGGCGAACTAGAGGCGGGGGCCGCCTCCAGCCCCGCGGCGCGCCGCTGCGGATCCTTCGAACCAGAGCAGCTTGAGCCAAGGGCTACAGAAGCCAAGGGAAATAAAGGAAGGACGAAAGTAAAAGGAAGGTGGGAAGGAGGCATAACGGCGACTGAGGTGAAGGAGAAAGCGAAGGGCGCGGTAGGTGTCTCCCTCGCCATAGTGTCACACATTGAGATGTCCGTTGGCGGTTGCCATGTCCCTGCCACCGCCGAAACCTTGCGTCCTCCGCAGGATGTTTTCGGTTTGGTGGGGGATGTTGTCACCTGCAGTCTCTCCTCATCCTCGTCCTGCGGCAGGAACCAGGTGCCTGCAAGGGGAGGCCACGACCTGAGATTTTCGTTTCCGCATGTTTCCCCTCATCTGCACCTCCCTCCTCCTCCTCCTGCTCCTCTTCTGCCATCCTGCTCTTCGGCTTCGTGCTGAGGCCATCCGCCCATCTGCAGCTAGAGAGCTCATATAGCAATCAGATCGAGAGTGGATTGACAGATGATTTGCCCTCTCCTCGCCTCGAGCTCTTTTGCGCTTGCCCTGGTCTCGTTCTCAAGTCTGGTCATGGCTCCTCCGCCATCCTGTCGGCGTCACCCCAACATACCTGTACTGTATGTGCGTGGCCCCCCCAGGGGCGACGCGCGCACCGAAACATCTTGTAGTATATGCGTCGTGGCGGGTGCTTTCTGGCCACGCCGCTCGGGAAACGATATACTCTCGGACGCGCGCCTCCAAGGAGGACATATAGCAGTAGTATGTTTCTGTGCGTCCCATACTGCTCTCTGCCTGCGGGCGCGCGGGCCCGACTGCACCACATGCTGCGGGGAGTGCCCCGCGCGCACGGGAGGGCTCGCTCCCCCCTCGCGGCCAGGGCCCAGCACGGCAGCAGCAGCTGCCCGGGGGCTTCGGGCCGCCGCTGCTGGGCCGCGGCGGCTTCGCTTTCTGACAAGGTCGCGGCCCAAGTCCGGAGGCCTTCTCCTCCTCGCCTTCCTCGTTTTCTTCCCGTCGGCCTCCTTCGCTGCGATCACTCCTCCTCAGCCCTGCTTCCTTCTCCCTTCCCCCTTCCCCCTTCCCCAGACAGTGAAACTGAGACCGCAGCCGTCGTCGGTGTCGGCCCTGCGCGCGTCCCACTACGGCCATGTGTCCACAGAGAGTTTCCCTGATAGGCGTCTGGGCAGTTTGGTGTTCCCGTTTGGTCATCCTCGTCTTGTTTCGGCGTGAGCGTTTTACATCATTTTGTCCATCCGTGTTTTCTCTTGCACCGGTAGCCTTTGCGCTTCTGCGTAACACCTCCGCAACGTAGATTTTGACCATGGTGATAATATGATCAACATTATCTGCCCGATTCGTTGTCAGTGGGCGTACGTACCTTTTATTGGCTTTCCCCCCATGGTAGAATTCGCATGTTGATTAAACTCTGCCTTAGGAGCTACATCCTGCAGCAGGCTCTGAAATTGCAGAGGTGTTTCGGTTAGCACACCCGTGTGAGCTAGTCTGATGTCACGTGGTGCACATTGTAGGGAAGTCAGAAGGTTACGTGTATAGTGCATCAAGTGGCTCGCGGCCGAGACAAGCATGGGGGGTCGTGTAGTGACATGCTGAAAAAAAATACGCTGGATTGACGCGCTGTGGACAGAGAGACAGCGAGTGGCGGAGGGCGAGGGTGAGGAGCAAATCACCCGCAACTCCGAGGGGCGACTCGCACTCCCAATGCGCTTCGTGCAACGTCTGCTAGTTGGGGCGCTGTCCTTCGGAGAGGGCATTTGGACTTGGGCCTTGGCCTCTGAGAGTCTTGCTCAAAACGCACGCGGTGGGAGGAGAAAGAGGCAGGGGAAGAGAGGTATCGACAGCAGCAAGGGCGGGAGAAGGATGAGGAATGTCGAGGGAAGGATGGTCTTCCATGATGTTGTTTGGTGGAAGAAGTAGGAGGGAAAGTGTTGCCAAGGGTTTCCGAGAGGGTGATGTTGTTTCAGCGGCGCTGCGAAAGCCAGCGGGACATTCTAAGGTCGGGATGCGCACCGCGACCGGGAATCGACAACGCTCTTGACGCGTGCGGCATCGACCGACTAACTCGGAATCAATCATGTTGCCCACGCGCATGGCAGGAGAAAGTGGATGAGCGAGTTGCTTCATGAGTTTTGTGTACTTGACGATGCTCAGTGGCGTTTATTTACGGGCTCGGCTTGACGATGCTCAGTGGCTCATTCTAGCGTTGTCGGCTTGAACTTGGCCCCCACGTTTACGTTCAAGCACCACAGAGGGACGGCATTGAACGCATCGTAGAATCAACAAGGGCTTGTGGGACCGACGACAGACGTGCTGTGCGAAACAGTGGCCCCATCTCTAGGGCATGACAAACAGCAGAGTGCAAGGTTGGACGAGTCGGCCGTAACTGTCCGCACATCAAGACGTTGCACCGTAGTGTTGGGTTGGGCGCCCGGTAGCTAGGCGCCCAGCGCTTCCATTGAGCATTGCCGCCTGTTTTCAGCGATAGCCAGTATGTCAGGTGTCGCGTTGTCTGCTGTACTTGCCGATGTGATTTCGCAGGTCACTGCCGAGTCCAGTGTGATATTGCAGTTGCTCCCCCAAGGATGATTCATAATCGTGCGCGTACGTTTGCTCTGCAGCTCCAAATCTAGTGACCATATGAAACACTGTTGACGGACGGCGCCGCGCAGAGTACGAAACGCATGCGACGGCAATATGAATTTCACATATCCGGACGGGTTCGGTACGAGTACATGAAAGGCTTTCTTCCACGCGACAGTAATTCGTGACCAGCGAGGTACCGCATTGTGCGACTTCTTGTTTTGCGCGAGATCCTCGCGATGCCAAGATTTCGACAGTCCATTCCGACCTTCATGCCCCCAAACACCGCTGCCGTCCGCTTCGCGTTCCGTCATAGTGCAAGGTTTGATCACTCGTGCGCCACCAGGTCATTCCAGATGACAAATTCGGGAACGCGCACGAGGGAAAAGCTAAGCGGACCGAGTCTGCAGGATGGGGCCGCACGACAGAGCCACAACATTCATCATATTGATTTCACAAGACAGTGATTTGGCGTGGAGCGGGCCATATGTTAGAATGTCAAGTTTGAATGCTGGTGGAGTGCCATTACATGTCGGTATCGCTGATATACCCGATGCCACGGTGAGTTCATGCTATCTGGCGATAATTATACTTTTTGTTGTACATATATATATATGTGTATATATGCATAGACGTATATACGTATATATATATATATATATATATAAAAAAATGCATTCCGTTGTGAAGCAAATCTGGCCAATGTCCAATACGTATATATTGCGCTCCTGAACAGCGAATTGGAATCCATGCGTTTGCAATTCTGAACCCGTAACGTGTTAAACATTCTAGTGTACACGACGGCAGAAACATATCAGTGCGCGCTTCTGTTCTGTACTCTGATGACATTGAAAAGAAACGACTATGCTCAATACGTTTCTGGTGCAATTCCGATGTGTCAGATGTTCTGCATGGTCAGGTGTCCCGGCACATGAGTTACGCAGTTTTGTATGTGACAGAATGTATGTTGTGTCAAAATGATCTCGAACGTCTGTCCGTATTTGGTTGTACTCGCATATCAACATAGGCGCACGTAGATGAAGCTTTGAACACACCGTCATACAGGCAGTCGCAGACACATGCTTGGGGGCGCATGCGGCTGGGGTAAGGATCTTCCCAGGGGCTGGTAAGGATGGACGATTGCTGGCCGTGCGCTACCCTTTTCCGCTTTCACGGCACACCCACTTGGTGGCACGCGTAATTGCCCGATCCAGCGCCGTGTGAGCTCTGCTCAAGTATTCAATCGAAGGGAGTGGTGCCCGCAGTGCGTTTTCCGCACAATGGCAATGGATGTGTTTTGCACATGTTTGTGACAGATCCTTCCACCGTAATTTTGCAACCGCTGGCCGCAACGAACTCTGCCGGTTGGTCCTATCGAACATCTTTTGATGTTGTTTGGGTTCATGAGGCGATCGACATCGTCTGATTTACATAAGAGTGTAATTCAAAGTGTGGGAACCAACCGCCACCAAGCCAGACCCTCCAGATCTTCGGGCCTCGTGGACGTCCCTGCCAGGCCCCCCAACCCGTGGGGGCCTTCCCTGGCTTCTCCTCCCCAGCTTCCGCGAGTGGCTCCCACACGCTAACATGAGGCAGAGGGGCCTCGCGGGTTGCGTCCGGCTGGGGTGGTTTGGGGTCGGCTTCCGTGCTTTTCTAAAGGGTACGGCCAACCCTCTTCCTCCCCGGGCTCCGTGCATAGCGCACGTTCGGCCTCCCGACATATACGCCATACCCCAGCGGTGGCTGCCTGGCTCCCCGCACTTAAATTAGTAGCGGGCGGCCCGGTACGCAGATTCGTGGCAGCGGCAGAGGTGGGCCAATTTGGCCCCGTCGGCGTTGCGAGGCCAGCCCCGCGCATCGGAGTTCAGGGCGTCTTTTAGGAGGAGTGGCGTGGGCTCTGTCATCCTCTTGTCCTGGCAGGTTACCCGGTGCTTCGGGCACTGGAACTGGCCCTGCACATCCACCCAGCCGACCGCTTCCGCAACACAGGGGAACCAGTCCTCGTCCTCGCTGACCGGGTCTGGCCGAGCGTTGGGGGGTGGCCGGACGTTTGGGCGTGCTGGGTTCCGTTGACGGCACTGACAGCAGCCCCGATCCAGCCGAGTTAAGCAGCAGCCCCGGCACCAGTTCACTGCCCACCGCCTCATCCCCGTGAGGAGGCAGAGGAAGGGGTTCCCCGCTGTGCGGTCCTCCGCCAGGTCGCGGAGATCCCGGGCAGGGATACCCGTGTATTTCTGGATGTGGTGCGCGGTGAGCTGGGTGACCCCACATCCGTCCCCTTCCCAGCAGAGGTGTACCACCTGTACAGGTGCCCGTTCCACGGGCCGGAAGATCCCGACAGGTACAGTCGACCACCTTGGAGTAGGGGAAGTCCTGGCCGTGGCGCTCCGCTTGCTGGATGGGGGCCCCGTGCAGCCCCCGATCCAGCCGCACCCGTTCCCCTTCGATCTCGGCCACCACGTGGTTGGGGGCACGGGGGTCTTGGTCCCCCCGGGCCTGGATCACATCCCGGTAGAAGTCGTCGGCAGTCCGCCCGCTTGGGCCTTGGCATTCCAGCTCCATCGGGAATAACCGATCATCCTCCACCATTGTAACGCATGTACGGAGGTGTAAATTCTAGACGCTTCGCGTATCCCCACCAGCCCGTCCAGAAATGAGTCCCAGGGGAGTGGAGGTTATGAGGGAAGCGGGGGAGCATGCAGAAGAACAAAGGGCGGGGTGAGCCGCCATATACCCCAAGAGGGGGAGGATGTAGGAGGAGCCGTCGTCGTCGGAGTAGGAGGAGGAAGAGGAGGAGCAGGAGGAGGAGCAGGAGGAGGAGGAGGAGGAATAGAAGGAGGAGGAGATGGAGGACTGCGAGGACGAGGAGGACGAGAAGGAGGAAAAGGAGAAGGAGGAGGAGGAGGAGGAGGAGGAGGAGGAGGAGGAGGAGGGGGAGGGGGAGGAGGGAGGAGGAAGAAAAAGAGGAGGAGGAGGAGGAGGACAATTGCGAGCTTGGGGGCCTCTTGGGCCGTCCTTGGGGCCTCTTGGCGGTCCCGGGGGCCTCTTGCGTATCTCGGGGAGCCTCTTGTGGCCTCTTGGGGGTCTCTTGGGGGCCTCTTGGAGGCCTCTTGGGGGCCTCTTGGGGCCTCTTGGGGCCCTCTTGGGGCGCTCTTGGGGCGCTCTTGGGAGCCTTCGAGGCGCTCTTGGGGCCATCTTGGAGGAGATCTATCAAAGAAGGGGGGGTCCCCAATTAGCGCTGCTCCTCTAGAGTGCCTCGAGTCGCCTCTTGGGCCCCCCCAAGAGGCCAAAATCCTTCCAAAACCTAGGTAAAATCAATGTTTTTTGTTTTCTCGCCTTTTCGCTCTTGGACCCGTCTTGGGAGCCTCTTGGGCCTCTTGGGGGTCTCTTGGGAGCCTTTTGGAGGCCTCTTGGGCGCCTCTTGGGGCCTCTTGGGGCGCTCTCGGGGCGCTCTTGGGGCGCTCTTGGGAGCCTTCGGGGCGCTCTTGGGGCCATCTTGGAGGAGATCGATCAGAGAAGAGGGGGTCCCCAATTAGCGTTGCCCCTCTAGAGTGCCTCGAGTCGCCTCTTGGGCGCCCCAAGAGGCCAAAATCCTTCCAAAACCTAGGTAAAATCAATGTTTGTTGCTTTCTCGCCTTTTCGCTCTTGGAGCCGTCTTGGGTCATCTTGGACTCTCTTGGGGCCTCTTGGGGGTCTCTTGGCAACGTCTTGGAGGCTTCTTGGGGGCCTCTTGGGGTCTCTTGGGGCCCTCTTGAGGCGCTCTTGGGGCGCTCTTGGGAGCCTTCGGGGCGCTCTTTGGGCCATCTTGGAGGAGATCTATCAAAGAAGGGGGGGTTGCTTATTAGCCCCGCCCCTCCAGAGTGCCTCGAGTCGCCTCTTGGGCCCCCCCAAGATGCCAAAATCCTTCCAAAACCTAGGTAAAATCAATGTTTTGTGTTTTCTCGCCTGTTCGCTCTTGGAGCTGTCTTGGGCCATCTTGGACGCTCTGACACCTCGCGACCGGCCCCGTCCAGGTCAGTGGGGAGGGGTAGGGGGAGGGGCAAACCCCTCCCCGAAGGGGAAGAAGGGGGTTGGCAGAGGAAACTCCCTAGACCACCTACGCCCTAAAGGGCTGGTGGGATTTCTCCTGTCCACCCATAGGGGTTGCTGAGCGGGCGCAGGACGTACCCGTCGATGAAGCAATTACCCCCCAAGGGCGACGAGAAGGACGAGGGCCGCGGAGGCAAAGAACTGGGCCGTGAAGTCCTTGGCCGACGTCCAGGAAGATCCAAGGGCCAGGTATGCCAGCCAGTCCAGCAGGGTCAGGGCCCCGCCTCGGCCTGGGGTACCCCACCGTGGGGCGAGGCTTGACCGACGGCGGCTGATGCCCATTCGGCGTGTTCTCCAAACCAGCTCCCCCAGGTGTCATTCGACTTGGGCGCCCGAGGGGGTCGCGTGCCCCGAAGAAGCGCAAGGGCTGGGGAGGGGCCCTCTCCCCACTGGAACCACCCCTCCCAACCACCCCACCCCAGCGGTCCGCTGGGGGAGTCCTTCGGTCCGGGCGGCTGGTGGGCGGGCGCTTTGGGTCGAACTCCAACGCCCGCCCGCCCGCCCCTCTCCCTTGCAGCCTTTGGGGTCTCGTAGGGGCTCGTCGTGCGCTCCCTCTCCGCCCTGCCGGCAGTGCTCCCCTTCCCTTCAACGGCGTGGGGCTGGGCTGGGGGGTGGAGGGTCCTGGCTCGGGGCTTGCCCCGCGTGCCAGAAGGGCTTGAGCTCCCCTCCCCCTTCTGGGCGCGGCGCTCCTCGCGGAGTGAGGGCTTGTTCGAGAATATTTTGCGCCCGTGGGTGGCCCTCCCCTCTTTGGCTGGGGTGGCCCCTTCACCGCGCGTCGTCCTGCCTTTTCCCCCGGTGGGGCCTGGCGGCAGGGGTTCCCCTTGTGGCATGGGAACGGACGAGCCCCAGCGTGGGGTGCCTCCCTCCTCACCCGTTTGTCGGAATGGAGTAGGTTGGCTCAATTGGGGGTTCTTGAGTGCTTTCGTCATCCTCGACCCCCACGACGTACGTTGGCGCGGGATATCCTTCCCGCCTGTCCCAACCGGGATCCTCGGGGGAGTGACCGCCCGGGGTGGGGCCCCTCGCCGTTGACGCCGCTGGGTGGGATGATGGTCCGGCTCCCGAGGTCAAGCCTACTGGCTTGTCGACACCCGCCCAGACGGCGAACGCCGCGACCAATGGAACAGCAACGATGCCCCCTCAGGAAAACATCGCAAGCTTAGTAGGGAATGGGATAAAAGGGTTGATTCACTCCGCAAAAAGAGGCAGTGCAGCCGTGCAGCCGTGCTGAAGCCAACGGCTGCGGGAGAAAGGAAGGAGAGAAAAGGGTACACGGCAGAAGGCCAGATTAAGTTGTTGGAAAAAACCAAATAACAAAGACAACACATATATATATATATATGTATGTATATACACGTACATATACATATACATATACATATACATATACATATACATATACATATACATATACATATACATATACATGTACATATACATATATTTGTTTTTATACATATGTATGTATACGACCGGCCTGCGGGCGATAAGGAGGTGGGGGGGATTGAGATCAAATGTCCACTTTGACTGACCTCTTGCCTGTCACCGTGATCGCATCTCTCTCTCTTTGGATGAGTGGGATAAGATAAGATGGGACAATATGGGTTGGATCAGATAAGATGGATTGGCTGATCAAGATGGATTGGAGAAGATAAGCTGGATTGGATAAGAAACCCCGCCGCAGGCGACGACAAAAACGAATTGATGGATTGGGTTGGGTGGATTGGATTGGATGGAATAAGACGGATGGGGTAAGAGAAGATGGTTGGAAGAAATGGATTGGATAAGATATGATGGATTGGACTGGCCCGCCGCAGGCGTAGAAACAAATGTATTGATGGATTGGGTTGGGTGGATTGGATTGGGTGGGATAAGATAAGAAAGGACATGATGGGTTGGATAAGGTCAGATGGATTGGATTGGACAACATGAATTGGAGAAGATAAGGTGGATTGGATAAGAAAGCCCGCCGCAGGCGCCGAAAAAAATAAATTCAGAAATTGTTGACGCTTCGCGTATCCCCACCAGCCCATCCAGAAACGATGCTCAGGGGAGTTGAGGTGATCAGGGAAGTCGGGGAGCATGCAGAATAACAAAGGGCGGGGGAAGCTGTCACAGACCCCGAGAGGGGGAGGATGGAAGAGGAGTCGTCGTCGTCCGTCGTCGTCGGAGGAGGAGGAGGAGGAGGAGGGGGAAGAGGAGGAGGAGGAGGAGGAGGAGGAGGACGGAGAAGGAGGAAGAATCGGAGGAGGAGGAGGAGGAGGGGAAGGAGCTTCTTGGGGGTCTTTTGAGGGCCTCTTGGAGGGCTTTTTGGGCGCCTTGGGGCATCTTGGGCGCCTCTTGGGACCCTCTTGAGGCGCTCTGGGGAGCCTTCGGGGCGCTTTTGGGGCCATCTTGGAGGGAGTCGATCAAACAAGAGGGGGGGTTTAATTAGCGTCCCCCCTCGGAAGCCCCTAAAATCGCCTCTTGGACCCCTCTTGGAACGCTCTTGGAGTGCTCTTGGGCGCTCTTGGGGCCGTCTTGGGGCTCTTTTGGGGCTCTCTTGGGGCCCTCTTGGGCCATCTTGGAGCCATCTCCAGGCCTCGGATGGCCATCGGAAGCGAAAAGGCGAGAAAGCAAAAATCATTGATTTTCCTTAGGTTTTGGGACGATTTTGGCCTCTTCGGGGCCTCCTTGGGGAGCTGTTTGGCCACTTGGAGTTATCTTGGGGCCGTCTTTGGGCTTCTTGGAACCATCTTAGGAGCCATCGTGAGCGATCTTGCGCTATCTTGAGCCATCTTGGAGCTCATCTTGGGTTCTCTGAGGCGCTCTTGGAGCCGTCTTGGGCCATCTTGGACGCTCTAACTACCCGCGGCCCCCCCCGTCCAGGTCCAGGGGAGGGGGTAGGGGGAGGGGTAAACCCCTCCCCAAGGGGGAAGAGGGAGGGGTGGAAGAGGATCTGCTCTAGACCACCTACGCCCAGAGGGCTGGTGGGATTAACGACATGGGTTAGCGCCGGGACGCCCGGGACGCCCGGGACACCGCCCGGCCCAAGTGGCACACCGCCCGGCCACCGGCGGATGGGAAACGGAAGTCCGGGACACCCGGGACACCGCCCAGCCCAATTGGGACACCTCCCAGCCACGGGCGGACGGGAACGGACTTCGCTCTTGCTTCGGCATAGCTAGGATCACGCGCAGCTTCGCTTCGCTCGCACGACACGAACACGAAACCGAAACCGATTTCCCGGTGGGGGTTTCCGTTTCACTGTGATCTCACCCCCCAGCCTCCGATATATACATACATGCATGCATGCATACATACACACATGCAGACGTACATACATACATACATACATACATACATAACACACCATTGCATCACATTACGTTACACTATATTACAATACATTCATATGTGTATATATGCACATGTAAATACACATGCACATATACACATGCATATACATATACCTACACACATACATACGTATAAGTACTCATACATACATATA
>CAUYUJ010016874.1:227567-258680 GCA_963575745.1 Prorocentrum cordatum | reverse complement strand
CCGCGGGGGGGACAAACCCAAGCGCGCAAGACGCTACTATCGCATCGCACTCGGCGATCGGAGGGCCCCACTGGGCCCGCACCAAAGGTCTTTCCGGCGAAGGGTCACTCTTACGTGTAGTCGATCTGTTTGGCTCCTCCCCAGGGCAACGCTCGCTGCCTGGGCCAAACGCAAACCCCTCCCCCCCCCTGGGTAACGCTAACGATCGTACTGGGGACGGGATCTGGACCCCCACCCCTGCGTGCTGCGGTGCACGCAGGCGATTGACGCGCCGGTGGCTCGGACGCACCCTGAAGGGTGTACTTACGCCGAGGCCGCCGTTACCGTTCCCCTCCCGCCGCCAGACCCCCCACCAGGGTAACGACAGGGAGGAGGAGGAGGAGGAGGAGGAGGAGGAGGAGGAGGAGGAAGAGGAGGAAGAGGGGGAGGGGGAGGAGGAGATGGAGGAGGAGTGGGAGGAGGAGGAGGGAAGAGGAGGAGGGAGGAGGAATGAGGAGAGGAAGGAGGAGGAGGAGGAGGAGGAGGAGGAGGAGTTACCTGGCGGGGAAGAAAAGAAAACGGCCACTCTTGCGTGTTTCGGCTGCACGCCAGAGCGACCGCTGGTGCGCGGACGACGGGGGAGCCAACGGTGGCCAGAGCCAAGCGCGCAAGCAGCCGCTGACGCATCGCGCTCGGCAATCGGGGGGACCCCGCGGAGCCCGCACCAGAGGTGGCTCCAGCGAAGGGTCGCTCTTCCGTGCAGTCGACTGCTCGGCACCTTGGGCCGCGACCCGGACTAGCAGCTCGCACACGGTGATCACGAAGAGCAGGGCGAGGGTGGTCGCCAAGGAGTACACGTCGTCGCTCGGCATCTCGTCCCCGTGGGGGGTCTGGTCCACCTGAGGGGTACGGTCGCCTCAGGAAGGGGTGCGAGGTTCGAGACTCCGATGTTCTCGTCTGCTCTCGTCGCTTCGCTGCGATGGCTCAGCCTCCTCGGGATGCGCTCCGGCGGCGGCGCCCGGCCGAAAGCGTCCCAGGGCTGCCCGGATCGTGCCCAACGACCGTCCGAAAACCACCCGAAACGGAGGACTGGTGCAGGGGCCCCAACCCAAACCCCCGACGGCGTGTTCTTTTGGCAGCGTCGACCCCCAGAGGTCGGGACCCCTTCCCCGTGACCGGTGTTTTGCCCCGAGCCGTTTTGTTGACGGCCCCAGGGCCCCGGGAGGGCTCCCGGAGGCCTACAGTCATCGGCCTGACCGAAGGAACGATAAATAAGGAACGCAGCCCCTTGTTGTTCCAAGTGAGTCTAAGAAGTCCGAAGGAACACCAGGGGGGCTCGCCGCCAAAAAGGTAGCAGAACGCATGCAAACCCAAGGAACGACCGAGCCCCTTTTGAAAAGGAAATGTTCCCTGTTCAAGCCGCTCACTGTAGAGTAGTGAAGAGCTTCCCGCCGTGATTTCTGTACGACTCGAGGCGGTCTGGGGCTGGAGGTGCCCTGGGCTCGGGGCTGCATCGCCGAGGCAGGCCGGCGAGGGTCCCCCCCCGCAAAGGCGCGAGGCCGCACCTCTCCCGAGCAGGGGGGCGGGGCTCGCGGGCGCCGAGTGGCGGCGGGGTCGATGCTGCCCCCCCGTGGAAGAATGAAGGAATGAAGCCGCGTGTCCGTGGGCACATGAGCAGTGGCACGAGCGTGCGCTAGACAGTATACTCGCGCACCGCCGCTGTCCAGTCTCCCGCTGGAAAAAGGCCGAAGTGTGAAGAGTTCCAGCCAGAATGTCGACAAATCTGCTTGGCGTGCTGAGACAATTCTGTTGCCCACGCCTGCCGGGGCCTGCCCCTCTTCCATCACAGACATGAGCTCTGTTTTTCCCCACGATCCACGATCTCGGACCGACGACAGCCCAGAGATCCAGCAGATCTACAAAATATCAAGACGGCTGTTTTCATAATCTGTCGGCCTCTGGGGGCCCTCGCCGGGCCCCAGGACTGTCAGAAAACGACTCAGGATGAAAAACTGGTCCCGGGGAAAGGGTCGAGACGGCCGGGGACCCCGTTTTCAACTAATCACGACGTCGGGTATCTGGGAATGCAGGGTGAACAGCCAGTGCCGATCCACCAGCCTCGGCAGTGAGCACCATGCGAGCAAGACACCCGTCGGCCAAGCCAGGACCGCCACAGCCACACAAACCGACAGCCGCCAATCAAGCCCGGACCGCCACACAAGCCAAACGGCATGACCGCCACACAAGCCAAACGGCATGAGCATGAACCTGCAGAGATCCGCCCGACTTCTCGGATCGGCGCGTGAGGCGCCACCGGAGAGAGCCCACGCGGCGATGCAAGCACTCCGCGCGGACCTCCGAACGTGTATGTTCACCCAGACATCCGACGTCTCGACTTCTTTCGTGACCAAGGCCCCCGACCTCCCGACCACTTCCCCTGGACCGGCTCTTCACCCCCCGTCGTTCTGTGACGTGCCCGAGGCCCAGCGAGGGCCCCGGGAGGCCGAACACGACGAACGGCGCCCGTCTCGATGCTTTATACATCGCGACGCCCGAGGTCTGGGCGCACGCTCCTGCACCGGTGCCCCTCCTCGGCCCCCTGCCGCTGCCGCGGGCCACCCGGTCCCCCGCCGGGATCGGGTAGCTCAGGCGGTTCAGGACCAGCACGGCGGCGAAGCAGAGCTGCGTGGGCCACAGGTTCACGAGCCGCTGCAGCCGCAGGGCGCCGCGCCGCCAGGGCGAGCACGGCGCGAGCGGCGTGGCGGCGTGGGTCCTATATTTTTTTATATCGGGCACGGCGCGAGCGGGCCCCGAGGAAGCGGGGCCCAGGGCTTCCCAGACGTCGGGCGCCTCGGAAAAATCGGGACGTGGGTTTTCGTCGCGTTCGGCCTCTCGGGACCCTCGCTGGGCCTCGGGACCGTCAAACGACGACTCGGGACGAAGAACCGGTCCAGGGGAATGGGTCGAGACCTCTGGGGGTCGACGTTGCGAAAAAAGTCGTGACGTCGGGGGTCTGGGAGAAGGGAAGTGGGGTGGAGAGAGGAAGGGGGTAAGGGGGAGGAGGAGAGAAAAAGGAGGGAGATGGGAATGGGGGGGAGGAGGGGGATGCTGATGATGCTGCGTAGGAGGAGGAGGAGGATTATGAGTGATGCTGAGGAGTGGAGGAGCGAGGAGGGAGGAGGAGGATGGAGTAGGGAAAGGGAAGAGGGCGACGTGAGAGGGAGGACGAGGAGGGAGGAGGAGGAGGGAGGAGGGAGGAGGGAGAAGGAAGAGGGCGAAGCGAGGAGCGTGAGGGAGGCGGGAGGAGGCAGAAGGGAGGAGGAAGGAGGAGAAAGGGAAGCGGCGAAGGAGGATGGCGAGGTGAGGGATGAGGAAAGAAGGGAGGAGGAGGGGAGGAGGAGGAGGAGGAGGAGGAGGAGAAGGATGAGGAGAAGGGTTAGGATGAGTAGGAAGGAGGAGGAGGAGGAGGGAGGAGGAGGAGGAGGAGGAGGAGGAGGAGGGAAGTGGTCGAGAGGGTCGGGGGCCCCGTGAGAAGAACCAGATCGAACGTCGGCTGTCCGGTGGGCCTTGGCGCCCTCGGCGGCCACATGGGGGGGGTGGGGGTTGCGGGGCCGCGAGGGCCTCCGGGCGGTGACCGCCGCGAGAAACCTCCGCCGAAGCAATGCTCAACACAAGGAAACGAACTCTACGCGTCGTTCATTTCTAATCGTGGGGAGGAGGGAGGAGGAGGAGGAGGGAGGAGGAGGGAGGAGGAGGAGGAGGGAGAAGGAGGAGGGAGGAGGAGGAGGAGGAGGAGGAGGAGCAGGAGGAGGAGGAGAAGGAGGAGGAAACGAACTCTACACGTCGTTCATTTCTAATCGATGCACCCCTTGGAAAACCGATGCAACTTTTGCATGTCGTGTCGAAAAACCGTCCGGGGGACACCCCTGGGGTACACGTCGTTCATTTCTAATCGCGCTCATTTCTAATTGTGCTCGTTTCTAATTGTTCCTGGCCCCCTAGTGGCCAGGAAGAGGCCCAGGATAGAACAATTAGAAATTTAAAGATCTTGCCCCCCGAAAAAATCAAAGAACTTTCGAATACTTAGAAATGAACAATGTGTACGCACCGACGCTTTCTCGGGGGCAGACATCGAGCGTCTCGGAACAGAAATCGAGACGGAAATTTTTCGTCGTTTGCGGCCTCTCGGGGACCTCGCTGGGCCTCGGGACCGTCAGAAAACGACTCGGGATGAAGAACCGGTTCCGGGGAAGTGGTCGGGAGGTCGGGGGCCCGTGTCTCGAAACAATCGGAGCGTCGGATGTCTGGGTAGGGGGCGGGAACTTAGTGGGCCTCGGAAACGACAGGGCCGTTTTTTTACCGGTTCCGTTCTGCCGTTTCTTTGCCGGTTCCGACGCCGTTTTTTTACTGGTTCCGTCGCCGTTTTTTGACCGGTTCCGGCTCCGGTTCCAATCCTGGAGCCGTTTTTTTGCCGTTTCCGGTCGCGGCTTTTTTTCCGATTCCACTTTCAAGGGGCATGTTTTTGGAAACGGTGAAAAAACGGCCCTGCCGTTTCCGGGGCCCACAAAGGGCGGGAAGGCTTTTTTTTGAAGGAGGCTGCTTCTCAGAGGCGCTGGCCCTGCACCTGTGGACAAGGCCCGCGCTTTCCAAGCAGCAGGGGCGCTTCTAAGAAGCCTGCCACCCTCCCCCTGCTCGGGGTCGGCCAAGAGGGGGGCCCTCCAAGAGGGGGGGGCGCAAATCATGGCCGGCGGCGCGTGCACGGCCAGGGGGTGGGGGGGGCCAGGGACGCATTGAAATGAGAAGAGGCGCCACGAAAGCAGGGGAGATATCATGCCCCCCGCCATGATATCCACACACCCCTGGTCCTCACCCCTCTCTCTGCCGCCCCCGACTTTCTCTGGAATTGCACTGAAACCTGCACCAGAAAGCGGATCCTGGTGTATACGGGATCCTGGCGAATACATGTTTCGCGATTTCCCCAAGGTTATGGGGAAACAAATATACACCACACCACCCCAACAGCGTCCCCGACCCTCAAAAAGTCTTGGGATTAAAAAAAAAGGCCGCCAATGGTAATGTACATGCTTCAGTTTCCGACAACAGCGGGTCGTTTCCCTGAGATCCTGGCGTCTCTTTTTTTCTGAGCCGGGCGATGCCGTCGGGTTTTTGCGCCCAGGACCCTCACAGATCGATGCGGCTCGATTGATGTCGTGGGAAAATGGGGTCTACATGGCTCCAGAGGTGATTTTCGCGATGTCTCCATGTGTTTTTCGCGCCGTAGGATCTCAGGGCCTTACTCGAGATGACGTAGCAACCTCACACCGCAGGAGACGACGGTAGCGACTTTACGCCGCAGCCGACGCGGGCCGCCAGCGCGGTACGCTGCACTGGAGGCGAGAGCGCTCTTACGATCGACCTTATGCGGGCAGCCTACGGCGCCAGTGTCGGCGCAAACGACCCCACTTTTTGAGTCGCTCACTTTGTTTTGTTCCAACACGTTGGAGGTTTGAGTACTCTTTACGCCAGTGGGGGTGACCTACCTGGGCAACCGCGGGGGCTGCTGAGGGCATGGAAGTTTTTAGGAGGATGCGAAAAGGTGGGTTGCAGATGGCCATGCTTGGCATATGAGAGGGCTACACGTGCACTGAGCGGCTTGGGGAGATTAGATAACCCCGCTAAGCGGGGCCCACTTCATTACCCATTCTGTCTCCCCCCAGCCTGAGCCACACAAGCCGCTTATATACAAGGTCCGGCCAGGCACAACCAACCTGAGCATCCACGCAGAACTCCCCGATCCCCTGCGCAACCCCCGCGGAGATCCAAGTCGGCATCCCCCGAGATCCGACAACACGGAAGAATGGAAACATGGACACCAAAGATACCATGCCCCAAACCCTAGAGGGAGGAAGAGCTGGAGGAGGAAGAGGAGGAGAAGGACGAGGAGGAGGAGAGGGAGGAGGGAGGAGGGAGGAGGGAGGAGGGAGGGAGGGAGGGAGGGAGGGAGGGACCCAATCCTCTTAATTATACACATGTTTTTCAGGCCGGATCGACCCGCGAGGGCCCCGGGGCTCGACCCGAAGCAGAGCCGCCCGCCGAGGAACAGACCACAGCGCTATAGGATCTGAGGCTCGTGGAGCCCATGACGGGCCCCAAGCGCTCTCGGCGAGGCGCCACTGATAGAAACCACTCTGGGCTTCGAATTTGTTCTGACACAGCAGTCGAAGCGCTGACCCAGGGAGCCCAAAATAAGGAGCGAGGCCCCTTCTGTCCACAAGCTGAACCTCGATTCCCCATCGAAAAAACCAGAGGAAAACCCGAGGCAAACCGTGAAGCAATCAGAGAACACGGAGCCCCTCCCCAACGAAAAGGGTTCCTTCTTCAGGGCTCCTCCTCCTCATCCTCCTCCTCCTCCTCCTCCCCCTCCTCCTCCTCCTCCTGCTCCTCCTCCTCCTCGCTCCTCCTCCTCCTCCACATCCTCCTCCTCTCCTCCTCCTCCTTCACTGGAAACAACAGCTCGCGCCATCCTCCCCGTGGCGAGCCGCCTGGCCGGAGGGCCCGTATGGGGCCGCCGCGCGTAGGAGAGTAGGAGAGCAGGGGAGGCAGAGGAAGAAGGAGGAAGAGGAGGGGGAGGAGGGGGAGGAGGACAGGAGGGGAGGAGGAGGAGAGGCGGAGGAGAGGGGATGAGGAGGAGGAGAGGGAGG
The DNA here is from genome assembly GCA_963575745.1 of Prorocentrum cordatum. Classification (NCBI taxonomy): domain Eukaryota; class Dinophyceae; order Prorocentrales; family Prorocentraceae; genus Prorocentrum; species Prorocentrum cordatum. The sequence goes on along the minus strand of CAUYUJ010016874.1, from coordinate 252,000 downwards.
GAAAAGGAGGAGGAGGAGGAGGCAGGCAGAGGAGGAAGGAGGAGGAGGAGGAGGAGGACGAGAACGAGGAGGAGGAGGATGACTCGCGAGAAGCGCCCGTGATGGGCCCTGCCCCCTCCCCCCTATCCCGCCTCTCCGAGGGTCACGTCACGCTTCGCGCCGGCGCCGCCTGGGAACCAGCATGAAGTCGGGCCTGTCCCCCTACAGGGGAATTTTTCGACGAAAGATTAAACATACACCAAAAATAGTCCTAAAAAAATCCCCAAACAGTCTGGGGACTATTTTTGGGGCATTGTTGTTGCCTTTGGGGGGTATTCTTGGGGTATTTCTTATTTGTCGTCCAAAATCCCCCTGTGTGGGGGACACGCCCGACATAAAACCAGCAACTCCTAGGCACTCCCAGACGGCACCAGCGCGACTCGTGGCCTGAACGGCCGCCGCCCCCGCCCCGCCCCGGGTCACGCCCGTCTTGGCGGCGCGCACAGGGGGCATAGGGGGAGGTCTTCAAAGAAAAGGAATCGAATAAAGTTGAACGATATTTTTGTATTGATCAGAAAAAATAAAAAAGATTATTGTATTAATTGGGTAGATTTATATATCTAAAATATACTTTAGTATCTAAAATAGGCTCCTGAGAAGCAGGTCGCTCCTGAGAAGGCGCTGGCCTCGGCCATCGACAGGCAGGGCCCGCGCCTCCTGAGAAGCGGGGGTGCTTCTGGGAAGCCTCCCCCCCTACCCCTGCCCCCCCCCCTGCGCGCGGCTGGCCGCTGTCCCCAGACCCCTGACGCCATGATTGTTTCACGACGTCGACCCCCATGAGGTCTCGACCCTTTCCCGTGGACCGGCTTTTCGTCCCGAGTCGTTTCTTGACGGCCCCGAGGCCCGGCGAGGGCCCCCAAAAAAGGCTGAACTGGCGAAAGACCTTCCGTCGGGATTTTTGTTCATGACTCGAGGGGATCTGGGTCCCCAGACATCCGACGTCTCGATTTTGTTCGAGACACGGGCCCCCGACCTCCCGACCACTTCCCCAGGATCAGGTCTTCATCCCGAATCGGTTTTTTGACGGTCCCGAGGCCCAGCGAGGGCCCCGAGAGGCCGAGAACGACGAAAACCTTCGCCTCGATCTTTTCGAGACGCCCGATGTCTGGGTCGCCAGGGAGTCAAACAACAAAAAAAAACGCGCGCGGCGAGGGTCCAGTGCGCGGCCGCCGCGAGCCCGCCGGGAGGTGGGGGCCACCGGGGCTGCGGGGTGCCCGCGGGCAGCTCGGCCGCCTGCCACGGGGGGGGGCGTCCGGCGGACCACCTCCCAAGCCCTGGCCGCGTCCATGCACCTGTGGCCCACGGGTCCCCAGACATACCGGGCGCCTCCACAAAACGTCGAGACGGAGGCCTTAAGCGTCGTTTTGGGCCTCCCGGGGCCCTCGCCGGGGGCTCCCCGAGCTCCGCACGGCTTCCCCGGGGGCTGGGCCTCCGCCCCGCGGGCCGCTCCTGGGCGCGCCCGCGGCGCCCGCCGAGGGCCGCCCTCGACGCCGCGACACAGAAGGGCGGCGAGGCTTCTCTTTGCCGTCGGCGCGCGTCCGACACGTCGGAGAGGCCTGGAGCCACCGACCCAGACGTCCGACGTCTCGATGTTTTTCGAGGCGGAGGAGGAGGAGGAGGAGGAGGAGGAGCAGAGGAGGAGGAGAGGAGGAGAGCAGGATGAGGAGGAGGAGGAGGAGGAGGAGGGGAGATGAAGGGAGGCAGGAGGAGGAGGAGGAAGAGGATGAGAGAGGAGCAGAGGAGGAGGAGGAGGAGGAGGAGCAGGAGGAGGAGGAGGAGGAGGAGGCGGACGAGGAGGAGGAGGAGGCGGAGGAGGAGGAGGACCTCCCCATCCTCCCTTGCCGCCCCAGCGAACGGTCACTCGTATATGAGCCCAGACATCCGACAGCCCACCCAGACATCCGACATCCAGAGATCGGGACGCGGGCCCCCGGCCTCCCGACCACTCCCCCGGGACCAGGTCTTCCTCCCGAGCCGGTCTTTGGACGGCCCCGATCGGCCCGGCCGAGGGCCCCGGGAGGCCGAAGACGACGACAAGCTGCCGCCTCGACTTTTGTCCCGAGAAGCCCGGAGGCCTGGGGGCCCTGAGCTCCGACGTGTTGCAGAGCAGCTGCAGCACCGCAGGAGAAAAAATCGCGCCCGGAGTCCCGGACACCACCTTTTCTCGGCGTCGTTCCCAGACCCCCTCGAGTCAGGAACAAAAATCACGACGGGAGGTGTTTCGTTCTTTTCGGCCTCTGGGGGCCCTGACCGGCCCTCGGGACCGTCAAAAAACGACTCGGGACGAAAAACCGGTCCCGGGGAACCCAGACATCGGACGTCTTGATTTTTTCGAGACGCGGGCCCCCGACCTCCCGACCACTTCCCCAGGACCGGTTTTTCATCCCGAGTCGTTTTTTGACGGTCCCGAGGCCCGGCGAGGGCCCCAGGAGGCCGAAAATAACGAAAAACCTCCGTCTCGATTTTTTCGAGACGACCGATGTCTGGGAGTGGGTCGAGACCTCGGGGGGGCGACGTCGTGAAAAAATCATGGCGTCGGGGGTCTGGGTTGCTCGGCCCGGATCGAGCCGCGCAGCCCCCCCGACGGGCCAGACGTGGAGCGAAGCCGCCCGTCGTGAGGAAAAAGATGGCGGCGCCTGGATCTCTCGGGGGATCGAGGCATCGGAGGTCTGGGAGAACGACCTGCTGGCTGAATGAATATTAAGTCGGGCCCGTCCCCCTACTGGGGGGATTTTCGACGACAAATGAAAGATATCCCAAACATACTCAAAGCATAGTCCAAAAATGGTATGGGGACCAATGTCTCACATACTTTTTGATCTGTTTCGGGTATTTTGTTTCTGTTATTCTCGTTGAACATCCCCCTGTAGGGGGACACGCCCGACATACAATCAACACCAAGGAAGCCCGCATCCGGTCCGCCGGGGACGGGGTCTGGGAAGAGGGGGGGGGAGCAGCGGGGCCCGAGGCCAAGCTGGGCACCTGGCGAGTGGAGGCCAGTGGACGCGTCGAGAGACTGTTGCCTTTGCGGTGTGGCTACCCACCAGGCCACCCCGATCCAACCGGCAACCGGAAGACCCGAATTTCGTGTTGGAGGGGGGTACCCAGACCCCCTCGAGTCATGAAAAAATCACGACGGGTTTCTGTTTTTCATTATTTTCGGCCTTTGGGGGCCCTTACCGGCCCTCGGGACCGTCAAAAAACGACTCCTCAGGACGAAAAACCGGTCCCGGGGAATGGGTCGAGACCTCGGGAGGTCGACGTCATGACAAAATCATGACGTCGGGGGTCTGGGCACCAGGCCACCCCAATCCAACCGGCAACCGGAAGGCCCGAATCTCGTGTTGGAGGGGGGTATACGGGCTTCATCTGTGTTTTCCAATGTTCCCCGAACACCCCCCCTCTGGATATGAAGGGCAGATCGGGGCCTTCAGGTGGGGTTGGGGTGGTTTGGTGGGCGGGTGACTTGCCTGCTCAGAGCATGGTGACCCGACTGCTGGTTGGCATGTGAGGACGTGGCGCAAGACGAGGAGAGGACCACGGTCTCTGGGAGCCCAGACCCCCGACGCCATGATTTTTTCATGACGTCGACCCCCCGAGGTCTCGACCCATTCCCCGGGACCGGTTTTTCGTCCTGAGTCGTTTTTTGACGGTCCCGAGGGCCGGTAAGGGCCCCCAAAGGCCGAAAATATTAAAAAACATCCCGTCGTGATTTTTTCATAACTCGAGGGGGTCTGGGAGACGTGTCGCCGCGCCATTTGCTCCGAACGCGCCCCAGTGGACGAGGCTGGCACCACGGCAATCCAGAGAAAGAAAAACCCAACAAAAGAAACCGCCCACCGCGCAACCCCGCGCCCGGCGCCCGACGGGCTGCAGCCCGCCCGCGCAAACCCTCGACCTCCTCCTCCTGCCTCCTCCTCCTCCTCCTCTCCTCCTCCTCCTCCTTCCTCCTCCACCTCCCCTCTCCTCCTCCTCCTCCTCCTCCTCCTCCTCCTCCTCCTCCTCCTACTCCTCCTCCCTCCTTCCTCCTCTCCTCCTCCTCCCCCTCCCCCTCCTCCTCCTCCTCCCCCTCCTCCCTCCTCCTCCCTCCTCCCCCTCCTCCTCCTCCTCCCCCTCTTCCTCCTCCTCCTCCTCCGCCCGAGGCGGAGATTGCCCTGGTGGCCGAGACGCCCGCCCCAAGACGGAAGGCCACGTGTCGAAACAAACGGCGCGGCGACATACTATGGGCCAACACATCCACCCCCCTAATGGAGGAAGACGATTAATGAATGACCGGGGGTCGTGTTCACGCGGCGGCGCCCGGGATGACGATTAGAAGAAACCTGCCGCGGGCTGGAAAACTACTTTTTTAATCGTTCTCCTCCAGTCAGAAAATTGTGCAGAAATAGCAGGTAACTATTTTGTTTAATCGTTCTCTCCCATTTTTTTATTAATCGCCATCCCGCATTACACTCCGGTCGGAGGAAGTAGGTGAAGACATGAAGCAGAAGGGCGGGTCGCGTAGATTGGGTTCAGGTCCTCCCAGAGAAGAGCGAGGCACAGCAGAAGCACATCATCGACCCTTGAAGCAGGAGGGCGTTTCAAGTAGACTGGGGCCTGGGAAATCCAAGATACTTGCTTTCAACGACAGGCGTGTAGTCCTCACCCCCCGTCCGACCGCCCCCCAGTGTGCACCCACCCCAGACCCCCGACGTTATGATTTTTTCATGACGTCGACTCCCAGAGGTCTCGACCGTCCCCGGGACCGGCTTTTCGCCCCGAGTCGTTTCTTGACGGCCCCGAGGCCCGGCGAGGGCCCCCAAAGGCTGAACTGGCGGAAGACCTTCCGTCGTGATTTTTTCATGACCCGAGGGGGCCTGGGTAATCCGCACCCGCCGCCCGGCCGCTCCCCAGTTTTGGGTGACCCACAAGGGGGTCCAGCTGAAAGGGTGTAGTGCGATAGACTTGGGGCAATTGGATTGCAAATGTATTGCGCCGGAAGGGTTGTATTGCATATTGTATTGCAAGTAGCGTCTTGCACGCGGAAATCCAGCAATACATATTTGCGAACCGGAGTGCACTGCACGCCCTATGTGTACTGCAGCCCCACAACTCGATTGCACCAAATCTATTGCACCACCCCCTTGTCGCTGGACCCCCTTCTGGGCCAACCCGACGCCAGTGTGCACCCACCTGGGCTCCCCACGGCCGTGCGGGAGACGACCTCCCTCTGGACGACACCTGCGGACCCCCCCCCCCCAGAACGCCCTCGACCACAGGGCGCGGCGCAGACCCCCACATGGGAGGCGCCGGGGTCGAGCCGACGACGGCGTGCGAAGGCCTCGGGCTTCGAAGGCCGCGCGAGCCTCGGACTCCCAGACCCCCTCGGGTCACAACAAAAAATCCCGGCGGGAGGTTTTTCGCTCTGCTCGGCCTCCGGGGGCCCTCGCCGGGCCTCGGGGCCGTCAAAAAACGGCCCGGGATGAGAAACCGGTCCTGGGGAAGGGGTCCAGGCCGTTGGGGTCGACGTCACGAAACAATCATGGCGTCGGGGGCCTGGGAACTTAGAACCCCGCCCTGAGGCGACGCGCAGCTGCTGCATCGCAGCCCGAGGGCAAGGAGCCCTCCACGAGCCGACGACAACCCTGCCCTGACGTCAAGCCAGCGACACGCAGGAGTGACCCCAGGCAAGAGTGACACTTTGCGCGACTCTTGGGGGCCGTAGGGAGGCCAGAGCGGGGCGCGCAAGACGCTGCCAACACATCGCGCTCAGCCACCTGGGGGACCCCGGCGTGCCAGCGCCAAGATCGGCGACTCCGAGGGGCGTGGCTTGCAAAGGGTGTGATTTGCAACCCGCACCCCGGGGGGCACCCTGGGGGGCGGGCGGGAACCCCGAACGGAGCTCTCCGCCGCGCCCCGAGGAGGCCCGCCGAGGACAGCGTCGCCCTCAACCGGGCCCCCGCGGTGCCGCTCGCAAACCGCACCACCGTACCCTTTTGCAGTCGCCGAGGCGCGCCCGCACCACGAGCCACCCCGGCGAGGAGGAGGAGGAGGAGGAGGAAGAGGAGGAGGAACACGAGGCGGACGAGGAGGAAGATGAGAAGGAGGAGGACGAGGAGGAGGAGGAGGAGGAGGAGGAGGAGAAGGAGAAGGAGGAAAAGGAAGAGGAGGAGGAGCAGGAGGAGGAGGACGAGGCGGACGAGGAGGAGGAGGAGGCGGAGGAGGAGGAGGACCTCCCAATCCTCCCTTGCCGCCCCAGCGAAAGGTCACTCGTATGAGCCCAGACATCCCCCGACCTCCCGACAAATTTCCCCAGGACCGGTTCTTCATCCCGAATTGTGTTTTGACGGCCCCGGGGCCCGGCGAGGGCCCCGGGAGGCCGAAAACGACGAACAACGTTCGTCTCGATTTTTTCGAAACGCCCGAAACTCCGAACAAACTGCGAACAAACTCCGTCTTGTTGTTGTTCAATGCGGTGGGCTCCTGGGTAGAAGTGCAATCGATCTGGGCGGGCCCATGGATCGGCGGGGCCAAGATCGGCGAGGTGGTCCGCGGCCGCGCCCCCCGGGGCCTGCGGGAGGAGGGAGAGGAGGGAGGAGGAGGGAGAGGAGAGGAGGTGGGACGTCGGAGGAGGAGGACGGAGGAGGCTGGTAGGAGGAGGGGAGGAGGAGGAGGGGGAGAAGGAGCAATGAGTGGGGGGTGGAGGGAGGAGGAGGAGGGAGAGGGAGAGGAGGGAGGAAGAGGCAGGAGGCAGGAGAATAGAGGAGGAGGAGGAGGAGGAGGTGGAGGAGGAGGAGGAGGTGGAGGAGGAGGAGGTGGAGGAGGCTTGTTGGCGGACAAGAGACTCGTAACCCCAAAGGTGTTAGGTGTGCTGACCATTTTTCGTTTTTTTTCCTCGGGAGCCTCCCAACGTGAAGGCGAGGATGGTGCGGGTATCGAACTCTGGCTCAACTTCAGGGTACCCTACGCCAAGGTTGGCAAGAAGGAGCTTTGCTCCCTGCCGCAACAAGCGCGCGTACTTTACTCGGACCCCCGTTTTCTTGTGGTCAAGCTTTCTGCGCCTGCGGTTCATCTTGTGGCATTGGTTGCTCACGCTCCCCATGCCAAGAAGACCTACGAATGTCAGAGCGCCTTCTGGACCAGGCTTCTGTCATTCCTATCCGAAGGGGCTCCCCAGCTCATGTTGTATTGGACGCGATCGGCCGAGTTGGTAACGTTGTCTCCTCAATTGTCGGACCCACTGGATTCAGACAGGACCAGGATGCAGCTGGGCACTTACTTCACCAGAGCATCTCAGATGCTGAAGTGCCATTGCTGAACACCTTCCTTCCTGACGAGACGGGAGGGCTCACCTTTGTCGAGCCGAGAGGCAGGAGGCACCGCATTGACTACATTGCCTCAGATTGTTCCTCCTTCCCGCTCCGCATGTCTATTCGCGCCTTCCTATCCTTCGACAACGGCATGGCCATCAAGGATCACGTTACACTGTGTGCTCGATGTCCCTGGCCCCTGGAACCCTTTCAGAGTACAGTCATCGGCCTGACCTAAGGATCGATGAATAAGGAAATAAGCCCATTTTTTATCCCAAGGATTAACACATAAGGAACGATCGATAACACACAATGCAAGAGGAGCTGCAAATAACGCATGCAAGCCTACGGAACGACCGAGCCGCTTCTGAAAAGTGAGTGTTCCTTATTCAGGCCGCCCACTGTAGGGCCCCTGGTCCCTGGAACCCCGTCCAGAGCAGGGCCCCTCGTCGTCCGAGGTTGGATGCTCGTGAACTCTGTCTGCTCCGAGGAGGCGCGGCGCAACTCTGCCAAAGAAAAAGGCCTCGGGGAGGCCGCGTGGGCCCCCCTTTGGGAGCCTGATGTCCAAGACCATTTTCACGAGGAGGAGGAGGAGGAGGAGGAGGAGGAGGAGGAGGAGAAAGAGGAGGAGGAGGAGGAGAAAGAGGAGAACGAGGAGAGCTCACGGAGGACCCCCTGGCCCTGGCTAGAGGGCGCGTTGGGCGCCCAGCGGGCGCGCCCGAGAAAGCGTACATGTCCTCTAACGCGTCGGACATCAGGACGCGGAGGCGCGCGGTGTTGAGGGCCGCCCGTGCATGGTTTAAAGGAGATGGTGCCACACCGACAGCAACGTCCCCTTCAGGTGTTCGCGCTCTTGCTCTCTCTTTATTCAGGTTTGCCAAGCGAGCGACAGGAGGATATCTACATGCAGCTGCCACCGAGCGATTCTATCCAGGAGTGTGGACGATTGCGAACCCCATTGTGCAAGCCGCCTGGCAGCTGCGTCGTATGAAAATCGATCACTACTCCTTTGCTGACAAGGCAGCAGGCGGGCCGTAACCAGGATTACCGATTATGATCGCACGTGGTTTCTCAAAAATATGGTTCAGGAGATTGCCCCTTCCATTGGTGCCAGGTTGCCGCGTCAGCAATGGAGATATGTCATACCCCTTCTCGCTGCGGGTGGTGGGGAAACGGGGGCCTGCAAGGCGCCAGACGCGCTTCCGCCCATGCCCCCCCCCGTTTTCAGATGAAGCGCGCGCTGCCAAGGAAGACGGCTTGGCCCACCCCGAAGGGCGCGCGCTCACGACGCAGCAGGAGGTAAGCGATTTCATGCAAACCCACGTTTGCCAGGCGGAGCTGGGCAAGGTCATGGATCTCCATGGAATAATGGGCACTTTTAACAGTTTGAACTGCTGGTCTTTAAGTTCGGGGGGCCACGCTTTTCTATATAGGCTCAGCCCCCCCGCAAAACAAAAAAATGCCAAATCGCAACGCGATGCCGCGATGGCGAGCACGATCTGCAAGTGCTACCATCGCCACATCCGCCAACTAGCGCTAGACTTCTTTGCCACATGTCTGCTGGCTGAGCAGCGTGGTAACGTCGCCCACAAGGGCCCCGAGATGACCCTTCACGATTTGTATTTTATGGCTCATCTCTCTCTCAAGTCACGTGCGCCTCTGATACGTCTTCTCTAGACCTGGTCGATGCCGTTCACTCGGTTATCAAACAGTTCGCTCATTCTTTGCCAGGCGAAGAGGACAGGTTGGAGGAAACTTGTGAGAAAGCAAGGACCTCAGTGGCCTTGTATCATGGTGCGGTCGCGTCGCTGAGTGAGCTGAAGCCCCTGGAAAGCCTACCCTCCGCGCACCTGCTTGCCTTCCAACGGGGGACCCACCGGTGCGCATGCTGGCAAGTTTGGCAAGCTACCCAGCATGTACTTCCAGGCGGCGGTACTAGGCCAGGTGCGGTAGTGGCCACGTGTTTAACCTCGTGTTTCGTTCTGCCCTTCTTAAGATTCGATGCGACGTCCAGGAACTAGCCTCGGGGCTCAAAGATCTCTTTGAGATGCCCGAACTAGTGAGTGCTGCAGTTCAGGACTGGGATCAGGCCCAGCCTGACCTATCATTCGTCGACGACCTCACCGCGTCAAGAGCTGGCAACGCAGTCCGAAACACACGCCATCGCAAGCAAATCGGAAGGACCCAGGGCCAGCTTATCAGGCCCCTATATGCTGCCACGCTGGTTCCGGGCAGGCTGCGCTGTCCAGCGGAAGGGGGCGAGGAGGGGAGAAGCAAGCAGACGACGACGAACGCCCAGGCGGGAGGCCAGGGCCGGCGGGGCGGGCGGGCAGGCAGAAGACGGGCCAGGCGGAGACAGCAGGCAGGATGCAGGAGGAAAGGAAAGGGCGGGAAGCAACGAGCAGTAGCGAAGGGAGGGGGAGGAGGGGGAAGAAGAGGACAAGGAGGAGAGAAAGCAGCGACCGCAAGCAGACAGGCCGGGCCAGGGGCCGGGAGAGAAGAGCCACCCGCGACGAGGCCACGGACCCTACGGCGGCGACCTGGGCGGGGCGGCCGCCCGAGCCCAGCGCGACGCGGCTTGGTGGGGATTGCCCTCTGCGGGGCCCATCCACCGCCCCGCCGAGACAGGGCCAGACGGCGCGCGGGAGGGTTGCCGGCGCGACGCTGGCGAAAGGGCGCGGGGGGCGCCCGCGCTGCCCAGCAAAGGCGGGGGGGGGAGGGCGGCGGGCGCTAGACAGCGCCGAGGGCGCCTCACACGGCGTCTGCCGTGGAAGCCGCCGTGGCCGCGACCGGGCGGGCTGCTGCCACCCCCGCCCCTCCAGACTGGGTCTGGAGGCGCCGCAACACCGCCCGCGCGGTCTCCCCGTGCAAGGAGACGGAGAGTCGCCAGGCGTGTTGGTCCGCAACCAGTGTGGCGTCTTCCCCGGTGGCGTCAGCCACCCGCTTGGCCAGGACCGCGTCATTGTTTGCGCGCGAAGCCATGGATGTGCCCGACGTGCCCCTTGCTCTCTCAGGGATTATACATGCTGCTCGCCTATCCTACGGGCTTCGCCCCAACGCCGCGAAAACCAAGGTTTGGCATGTCCTGCGAGAAAAGGGGGGGGGAAGCATCGAGGGCTTTTCTCACGGGCGGGGCCAAGCTTTGTTTTGTCGTTATCTTCCTGCGTGCTCGGTTCGCAAGATTCTCGGGGCCCAGTTTGACATTTGTAGCAATGTGGCCAACGAGGTCACGGCCCGAACTCTGAAGGCGCGTTCGGCTTTAGTCCCTGCCAAGGCGACTATAGGGCCCCCGTCAGGCCCTCCCTTTGCCGGCTAAGATTACTTACGCCGAGGCGCTGTCTGCCTCTGTTATTTTCTGCGGCGTGTGTTTTGGCCTCGCCTTTACAGGGGTTCAGGAACAAATGGTGAAATCCCCGTGCTGCGTTGAATCTGGCGTCTTCCAACAACGCCAACGCCCGTGATCCAACGGCCAAGGGGCATCGCGACACAGGAAGGTTGCCCTGCGAGCATGTGATGATCATCTCCCGACTACGGCATCTCATCCGCATGTTCGCTCATGCGCCCCCCCCCCCCCATTATTCGCGCGTTGATTGGCCTCCGTCTACTTCCATATGAGAACACTTGGAACACCTGGATTGCTAAGGATTCCGGGAAGCGTCGCTTCTATATCAAACCCGAGAAACGTCCAAGCCACAGCTCTGTCGCTGACGTTTTTGCCTCTGCGGAGCACCAATCTGAGGATGTCCCCCCCTCATTGCGCTGCACTTCGGACGAGGCTAAGCGAGTCAACGAAGACAGACAACGCCTTATGACTTGGGAAGGGGGGCTCAGACTCACGGCGAAGGGAGACCCGCTTGCCCAAGATCATGCTCCACACCCCGCCTTTCGTTGCCCCTTTCCGCGCCGCGCCCTCGTCCTCGGAGCAGGTTGCAAGGGCGCGCGCGGGGCGCAATCGCAAGGGTGCGGATTCTCCGACTTCTTTGGCGACTGGGTCCTTGCGCCAAATGTGCCTGCGGGAAGTTTCGAATGCCGCGCGCTTGGCGCAGCATCTCCGGGACGCCCCTTCCTGTCGGGTAGCTTGGGCCTCTGGCGGGGCCCCGATTCCGCAGGGTGAACTCAACGCCGCCATCAGTGCTTCTAATCGATCGATCGGGGGATCACCTTCCTTTGCTTCCTGCCCCCTGTGCAGTGTGAAGGGCCTGTGATAGCCCCTCGGATCCAATGCATACGCTGTCAGGCGAGACAGAACAGAGTGCAAAAGGATGCCGTTCCCCCCGCTCCCGTTCCCTGCGCCTCTGCCTTTCTCTCTTGCTCCCTCACCTGTCAGGCAGTCCACATTTGCGCTCCACCTGTTCTCGGGAATGCGGAGAGACAGGGACGTCCAATGCTACGTTGAAGGAGCGCGCGGACGGTTCCCCACCGACCTGCACGCGCCCAGTATAGACGTGGCGAACCACCCCATCCACGGAGATCTCTCTTCGGAGAACGCGATGCAGCCATTGCTCGCGATGCTGCGCTCTGGCCGACTCGGCGCGGCGTTGGCGGGCCCCCCTTGCGAAACCTCGTCCGCCGTCAGGCGCGCCCCCGTTCCCCCTGACGCCCCTGGTGGGCGTGGACCCCCGCGCCCGCTGCGGTCGCTTGAAGAACCCTGGGGGCTTGGGCACTTGACCTCTCGCGAGCACCAGCAAGTACGTCTTGGGTACATCCTCTTGCGTGCTACTGCTCGTTTGCTTTACGAGTGTTGGGTTCTTGGGGTCCATGCCATCATGGAACACAAGGCCACCAACCAGCGCCTTCCTCTGGCCCCTTCATCGTGGAAGCTCCCCGGATTACGCAGACTGGCCGAACTCCCTGATGTCTTCTCAGTGCGCAGTGGTCAGAGCATGTTAGGGGGTCGCGCCCAAAAACCCACTGTTCTGCTAGCGGTGGATGTCCTTCCCTCCGTGCGATTGTGGAGGCTCGAGTAGGGGGGGGAGGTGTACCCACACCTTGGGCCATGGAGGCGTCTGGGGGGTCGGCGATCATGGGCTCTGGCGCACGTTGCACCTCAAGGTAGATCCCCCAGCGATGTGTCAGACGATTGCCACCGCGATTGTAGCAGAAGTAGGGATGAGGCACCCCGAGATCTGCGGCGATGATCGGAACGACACGCAGCCTCTTGACCTGACCAGGCCACCACTCCGATGGACTATGTTGGATGAGCGGGCTCCCAGAAGGATCTTTGATATCTCAGACAGTGACGACGGTTGGGGGTACCCATATCTCTGAGGCGGCTTGCCGCCAAATTGGAACCTTACTGGTGCGTGTTACGGCGATGGACTGTATGGTCCACAATCCCCGTGTGCCGACCCTGTGACGACCACGGCTTGCTTCCTGTGCTTATTGCCTTTATTGTTGTTATCATTATCACTGTTGCAGAACTGACCTGAGCAACAGCGTTAGAATGCTGGAGGAGGGCTCTGGAATGAAGGAATCCGCCCTCAAGAGGGCTGCACGGTGCGCGGCCGTTTAACTCGCAGTACTTCCAGAGTGTGGCGAGGCATGCCTGCTTCGCCTGCGCCTTAGGCAGTCTCCAGTTTTTGATGTTGGGGAAGGCCTCGTCTTGTCCTGTCTCTATGTATGTCCTTGTCTTTCTCTAGCCGCATCAGCTTTGCAGATAGTACCCTTGTTGCTCCACATGCTGTGGCTGCGCCTCGTGCATTGCAATACGGTGGTCCACACTCGCTGCCTGCTGTGCTGACCTCATGGGCTTCTCGTCTCTTTCTCTCCATAATGGCAAAAATTGTCCGTCATGCGACCGACCGACCGACCGAGGAGGAGGAGAAGGAGGAGAAGAAGGAGGAGGAGGAGAAGGAGGAGGAAGGGAGGGAGGGAGGAGGAGGAGGAGGAGGAGGAGCAGGGAGGAGGAGAAGGAGGAGGTAGGAGGAGGAGGGAGAAGGAGGAGGAGAAGGAGGAGGAGGAAAAGGAGGAGGGAGGAGCAGGAGGAGGAGGAGGAGTAGCAGGAGGAGGAAGTGGTCCGCCGCCGCGCCGCCCGGGGCCTTCTTGGAAGGGGGGCCGGCATGCCCTTGGGCCTCACCCAGCGCCGCCAGGCGGGCCCGCAGGCCGGCGGTGGGGTCACCTGCAGGGACCGAGCACTGGCACCAGTCCTCCTGCCTGATCCTCCCCCTCCATCGTCCTCCATCGTCCTCCTCCTCCTCCTCCTCCTCCATCATCCTCCTCTCTCCTCCTCCTCCTCCTCCTCTTACCTCCTCCTTACCTCTCTTACCTCCTCCTCCTCCTCCTCTCCTCCCGTCCTCCTCCTCGTACCTCTATACCTCCTCATATCTTCCTCCTCGACCTCCTCGACCTCCTCCTCCTCTCCTCCACCTCCACCTCTTACTCTTACTCCACCTCTTCCTCCTCCTCCTCCTCCTCCTCCTCCTCCTGCTCCTCCTCCCTCCTCCACCTCTCCTCCTCCTCCTCCTCCTCCTCCTCCTCTCCTGCTGATCTTCCTGATCCACTCCTCCTCCTCCTCTCCTCCTCCTCCTCCTCCTCCTCCGCTGAATCTTCCTCCTCCCCTCCTCCTGCTGATCTCCCTCCTCCTCTTTCCTCTCCTCCTCCTCCCCCCTCCTCCCCTCCTTCTCCTCCCTCTCCTCCCTCCTCACCCCTCATCCTCCCTCTCCTCACCCCCTCCTGCTCTCTCTCCTACCTCCTCCCTCCTCCACCTCCTTCCTCCCTCTCTCCTCCTCCTCCTCCTCGTCCCTCCTCCTCCTCCTCCTCCTTCCTCTCCTCCCTCCTCCCTCCCTCTCTCTCCTCCTCCTCCTCCTCCTCCTCCTCCTCCTCCTCCTCGTCCTCCTCCGCCTCCTCCTCCTCCTTCGTCCTCCTTCGTCCTCCCTCGACTCTCTGATGCTCTTCCCCTCCCCCGGAGGGGGCGGGGGACAGGGACGGGCCGGATCTGTAATTATAGCTGCGCGAGAGCGCGCCTGGAGGGACCGAGCAGAAGAAGGGATAACACATGCTAGTGATCCCCCCCCTTGCTGGGGTGCACAGGGACATACTAATACGACATGTCCTCCTTGGAGGCGCGCGTCCGACCCGAACGTATAGGACACCCATCTTGTAGTACATCGTTTCCCGAGCGGTGTGGCCAGATAGCGCCCGCCACGACGCACATACTATAAGAGTTCTCGGTGCGCGCGTCGCCGCTGGGAAGGCGCGACGCGATGTTGGAATGACGCCGACTGTAATCGCTCGCTTTCCGAAGTTCTCCCCTCCGATGAACTTATCAGAGCCCGTAGTTCTTCAGAGAGCGAAATGCGAGATCGAGAAGTTGCTGATCACCGAAGGCTTTCCCATATCGCACGCGTAGTAGCTCAAGGGCCCTGTAGGGGCCAAGCGGCAGCAGGAGTCTCTCCTGTTGCTTTGCACACGCACCCACGCACACACACACAACTTGACTGTACAGTTCACAAACGAAATACAGCGTACACGCGAGACCCGTAGAAAAGGGGGCCTGAAACAAGAAAGTGAAAGAAGCTTCTCAATGGTAGGAAACTGCTGCAACATGCAGCCGAATATGAAGACAGCAGTGTCCAACACAAAATTTGCCAGCCGGCGTGACTCGGCTGGCATGTGCGTATGCTGGCGCGTGCCTGCACAGTCTCAGGGGTCGTCTCGCCGTCCCGCCGGCCTGGGCGAAACCCTGCGTGGCGGCGTGTGCGAACCGCCACTGGCCTCTGCTGAGCTCGTAGGTGCAAACGGTCGCACGGCTTTCGAAGGGAGGGATCGTTTCGGACCCCCCCCCCCCAGTTTTGCAAAGGGAGGGGGGCAGGTGCTTGCTCTGGGGACCCTGCTGGATCCACTTGCTCCACTCATGCGTTGATGCTGCGCTGAAGTGGAGTCGAACCAATGCCAACTTTGAGTCGAAGTAAAATCGAACTAGACTCGAACAGTAATCGGCCAGATCCGTTAGGCGGGCCCCAGGAACGCCCTACAAACGAGCATCTAAGGGGATAGCTTGAAACTGGGCCCCCCAAACATCTGCCACATCGCTTGTGTTCGATGAGTGGCCTTCCGCATGTCTCAACCGTCTCCTTCGAACTGTTTTTCAACCTGGACCGTTGTTTGACTGTCCCGAAGCCCCCCCAAAAAAACCACCAGGGGCAAAAAACCCAATCGGACAAGAACGGGAAGAGCCGATTGTGCCCAGTGGGCTCGTAGAGGGGAAAGAAAAGAAACACAAGGACGAGGAGGAAGAGAAGGTGAAGGACGAGCGCAAGGAGAAACGAAGCGGATGACGAAAAGGAAGAGGAGAAGGAGGAAAAGGACCACCACGACGAAGGAGGACGTTAAAGAACCCCAGGCAAAGGACGTCGAAGAAGGGGGCTCCTCGTGATCTTTGAGGCTGCCGTCGGAGTTGTTGGGGCCGTCTAAAGCTATCTTGGAGTATCCTGGGGGCCTCTTGGGGGCCTGTCGGGGTTCTCTCTCGGGGGCTACTAGGGTCTTCTTGGGCAGTCTGGGCGTGCCTTGGATTTTGTGGGGGCCCTCTCAAGCCGTCTTGGCGCATTTCGGGCTATCGGGGGCCTCATTGGGGCTCTCTTGGGGGGGCCCAAACGACGCCTGCGTGCACCACAACGTTTCTGTACACCACCCGTTGCCGCAGCAGCCGTGGCAACAACCGCGTGCACGACGAGGCCCCCGTGCCTGCGTGCACCTCCCGGGGCCTCCGGGCCACGTCGGTCGTCGTCGTCTTCGTCCTCCTCTTCCTCTCCTTCCTTCGCCCCCTCCTTTTCCTTCTCCTCCTCCCCCCCATCGCCATTTTGGCTCAAGGCTAAACGCTGCGAAGGGCTATAGACGCCCTGGAATCAGCGATTAGCTTTGGCTGCCTGCCGCAGCCAAGACTCAGACCATTTTGGCCACGTTTCGTCCACAGCAGCGTGTGGACCACCCGCCCCACCCGCGGGGCCTTCTTGCACTACTCGTCCTGGGATTCGTTCTAGCGCTTGGGAAGGAAGCGGGATGGCGCGGGGCAGATATCTCGTATGCCCCTGGCGCAGTTGCAGCGGCTGGGCCTGGGCGGATCGAGGAGCTTCGCATTGCACCAGATGTGGCACCAAGCTCGCTACGCAGAAAATGTCCGCAGGAGATGACCTGGCTGCCACGGGCGCCCCCTCTCGTTCCCACCGGCCGCGCTCAGTTTCATTCGCAGCAGAGGCAGAGCAGCCGAAGGCAGGTCGAGGTCGATGGCGAGCACGATCCCGAGATCCTCCAGCAGCAGCACAGTCAGCACCACCTGTTGCGCCTGAGCCCCACCCCGACGGATGTCAGCCCGCCACCGCCGCCAAGCCTGTCGCGGAGCACAGCTCCGCCATCGAGTTGGCCCAGGCGCAGGTGGCTTTCTGGAAGCAGTGGAAAGGAGACAGCAGCACAGAGTATCGCGACGCCGTCGACTGTCTCAAGCAGGCGAAACAGTGTGCCCTCCAAGAGAAGACGCCAGATCAGCAAGTCCAGAGCCTCACAGACCAGCTTGGACAAGCCAAGCGCAAGCTCGGACACAGCATGAACACGGTCAACCAGCTCACCCAGCAGCTGGTCACAGGCGTAGAGAAGCACGCCAGAGCTTTGGACGACTACCAGGAGGCACGCAAGGACGTGCATCGCCTGCAGACGCAGCTGCAGGTGGTCCAGCACGCCGCGGCCCAGCGCATGGCGAAGGAGGTGCCGATGTCGGATGCCATGCGCTCCCTCATCGCCGCGAAGATCGACAAACCTGCTGAGCACATTCCGAAAGAGCTCGACCAACACCTCCTGGCCATGGCGAGCATCCTCGAGTCCATTGAGCATCGCCAGAAGGCGACGGGGGAGAACAGCAACGACGAGGACAGGTTCAAGGCCGAGGATCGAGCTGACGATAAAGAAGACCCACTTCCAGGAGAGGGCCAGGATCCCGAGGGCGAGACTACGAAGGCCGAGGTCCACCCAGATGCCTCTGCCCAACCTGTCCCCAGTGACGACGACGCGCAGATGGAAACCGCCAGGAAGCGCGCAGCCGAGCAGCTCGTCAACTGCCAGGCCAACATCGCCAAGCAGGAGCTCCACGACAATGACCAACAAGAAGCTCAAGCTCACGGAGAAGACTGCTGCTGCCCCACATGTCGCAGAACGCCCTGCGGTCCCAGCGCGTGGGTAACAACATCCGCATCACTACCATCAACGGCAGCTGCTGGCTTCAGGTCAAAGAGTACATCCTGTCTGAGTATGCCACAGATGACCGCGTCATCTGCGCACAGGAGACCAAGCTGCGCACCGCGCAGTCTATCACTTACGCCAGTCAGTGGCGTGAGCGTCATGGATGGACAAGTTTGTTTGGGACGGGCGCATTCAGTTCTACAGGCGCCCCGTCAGCTGGAGTTTGTGATTTGATCAAGGATGGACCACAGCCATTTTACATAATGAGTATCAGATGCCCATATTCATAGCAGGGGACTTCAACATGAACCCTACCAATCTCAGCAAGCACGATTTCACACTGCGCGCAGGCACACAAATCGCACGCCCCTCCTTCCCCCGCGTGCAGAACCAAGACCTCCCAAAGTTGTTTGGACTATTTTTCTACAGTGGATGCTTTGCAACGCGTACTTCATGGTCCCCAAGTACACGCAGCATATCCATTGCCCCCGCACCGCCTTGTAAGTATATGCGTCGAGGTGGGGGAGAATTTCACAGCCCCTGTTCTCTGCAAGCCGCGGCGCCCGCCCACCAAGCCCGCTTTTGGGGCCCGAGCCCCCTGGGCGAGAGTGGATCGCCACGGAAGCAGCGCTCGACGCCGCAGAGGGGATCCTGGATAACGAGACTGCCGCGCCGATCCAGGAGGGAAACAAGCTGCCCTTGATCAAGCCTATCATTTTCTGGCCAGGAGCGACTTCTCGGCCCAGGGTTTTGCCCTCCCAGGGTCAAGTGGATCCCAGCGAAACAACGTTTGAAAGAACGTCGCGTCGCCTGGAAGTCTCGCGCTGGACCCCGCGCTGGCTTAGGAATCTCGCGCACCAGTTATACTTCAAGTATGCGAAGTTAGACGCCAACGACCTTGGCAAAATTATCGAGTGCCTCGAGGACCCACCTACGGAGTTGAACGAATCAGATTTTCTCTCCGGGTGCCTGGAGATTACCCACCAGTGCCTGAATTGCCTCGTTCAGGATGCGAACGCCGAGGTCCTGGACCCCGACCGCGGAAGAGCTGCCCTGGACGATGTTCTGGAATACGTTTCGAAGCTTCTGGGCGAGGGGGTCGATTTGGAAAAACGCGAGGCTGCTAAAGCCCGGCTCGAGTTGATGCAGGTGGGCGCGAAAGGCAGCGCTGGGCGGGCCCACAAATCGACGAATAACCTGGGCGCTTGGAGCCCCGAAGAAGTCCCCAGGAAAGGCATCTGGACGGGCCGACCTTCGAAATTGCTCGAATTCGAGACTGAGCGACTCAGTGACCTTTGGGATGCCACGGTGGAAAAGCATAAATTCCATGTGCCCCCAGGGCCACTGGAGCCTCACCCCGCCCCAATCTAGCCCCAGGACCTCATCGATGCTGCCAAAAGGCACTCGCACATCGCGGCCTCGACTTGGGACAGATTTCACCCCGAGTATTTCCAAGGCCTGTCGCTGGAACAACCTGGCCTAGCCTGTCGCTTTCTCCATATCGTCGAGAAGATATGCGCTGCGCACACCCACTTGCAAGCGATTGTCACGGTCCGGACCCCCAAGAAAAAAGTAAAACCTGCCAAAAAACTACTGCCCAGTTCCGAGGCATTGGGACGACGCCAGCGATGTACATAATTTGGTCAAAACTCCGACTAAGAGAAGTTCGACAATGGGAGGCAATGCGCCGACGCCCTTTCCTAGCCCACCAAGCGGGAAAACAACCCAAAAACACCTCCGAAGTTGTTTTCGCCAGAATCTCAAGGCGGAGCGCGGAGAGATCTGCCGAAGGCTGCTTCACTCAGGAGCTGCGCCGTGGGACCTCAGCAACTACTACGAGGACATCAATCACCAGAAGCTGATTGAGGGGGCCCACGACACAGGTTTTAGCAGCGTCCTCCTGAAGGTCATTTTAGGCCAGTACAGCAGCACGAGACTCGTTGCTACCCGAGACCAGGTCCAACTTGTGGACCACCCTACCCGAGGTATTGCAGCTGGTTGTGGATGGGCAAACTGTTTGATTCAAGTTTACAGTCGGGCCCCCCCGGGCGCCTTGGACCTCCTAAATCCCCATAGAACCGACCTGCAGATGTTCATTGGCGACCTATTACGGAACCGTCGGCTCGGCTAGCGCTAAACTCTGGCGGCCAGCGGAAGGGCGTAGTCTACCTCGATCCCGTAGTCCAGCTGCAGCAGCCGGCGTGCCAATGTCCGCCATCGGCAAGGCTCTGGGGTCCGGGCCTCCACCACGGCGCTGGCCATCGGAATGAGGCGGCGAGCCAGTGCCACCATCCCGGCCGATGTCCTAGCCGCGGCCGCCCAGCTTCCCCAGCAGCTGGGCCATCCCGACCTCCGCCGCCTCGATGCCGGCAACCACCTCCTCGTCCTCAACCGACAAGCTGAGGCCTCCGCTGTCGGGCGGGATCAGCTGGAACCACTTCGCCGTGCGCGCGCGGCCGTCCCTGATCGCCTTCTGCCGCGCTTTGATCCAGCAGAAGATGTAGTCCAGCGCGGGCGCAGGCCTGCCCTTGACGATCAGGTCGGCACACTCGCACAGCGTCCGCAGCTCCATGTACCTGTCCTCGCCGATCTCCTTAACCGAGTGAGCGGGTCGCAGAACCCTCAAGGGGAACTTCACCTCGACGGCTCTGACCTGAGAAGCGTCGTCGTCCCCCTCGTCTATGTCCAGGTACTGGGCCATGTTCTCCATCTCCTTCTCGGCTAACCGGCCTGGCGCCTCCTTCGCGATGCGCTTGTAGGCGAGTCTCTTCGCGGCGAAGGGCCTCTCTCCAGCAAGCTGCTCCTCGTCGCTGTCGAGCGGGTTCGCGAGGCTCCTTGAGAAGGTAGTTCGCCAGCACGCGCAGCACCGCTTTCTCATCCGAGCCAGCCTGTCCCCCAGTCGAGGAACTGGGAGTGCCCGCGGTCGGCGGCATCTGGCCCGTGACCCTGCTCTGAATCACTTCGCCGAGCTTCAAGCGTTTCTTGCCAGCTCCCTTGCCGCTGACCGCCGCCGCCTCAGGGTCGCAGCGTCGCCGGGTCTCGTCGAGCTTGGTCCTCAGCTCGGCCAGGCGCTCGTGGTAGCCGTCCTTCGCCTCGGGGGTGATGGCCTCTGCCTTGCCCTCCAAGGCTTGCAGCTCGCGCTCCAGCTCCTCGAAGGCCTCGTCGTCCGCCAGCTCCTCGCTGTTGAGCTCGACGAGGTCGCTCGGCCCGTCAGCAGCCGCAGGGCGCTTCCGAGGGAGGAAGCCGGTGCCCTCTCCGCGGGCGCTGTCAACAGGCACAGGCTCGGCCCCCGCCTCGGCCATCGCGGCCGCAGCAACGTCCTGCGGCAGCCCGGGGCAGTCCTCGCACTCCCGCAGCATTGCCATGTGGATGTCAGCCCCCTCCGCTGGAGAAAGTCGCTGGGTGGCCCTCACGTGCAGGACGGGGATCCCCGCTCGAGGCCCTCGATACAAGGCAGGAGCTCACCGGTCCCTTGCACACGTGTAAATAAACCTTCTGGTCACGACCACGGTGGGACTCCAACCACCACGCGAAAGACGGGTCGGTCGTCCGAAGTACTCCATCTCGAGCGCCGTCCCGCCGGGGCTGTTGTCGGACACCCCGCGACTGATGACCCCTATCACCTGGCCCGCGTCGGTCCCATCATCGTGCTTGGCGGCGCGGCGCAGGCACAGCCCGGGCGCCAGCTCTCGCGCCAGCTCCATCCGAAGGCCGTGGTGCCGTGGCCGCAAGAGGTGCGCGGTTCCTGGCTCGCACCTCCTGAAGCCGGAGGCAGAGCCGAGGCCTGGAGGCCCGTCGGCGCCCCGCAGCGGCGGGCGCTCAAGGGGGGCCCCAGGTCTTCGGTGTGCGAGCTCTCGCAAGGGACAGAACCAGAATCCTTCCGCTTGCGCCGCACACCTACGGAACCGACGGCGGCGCACCCCACGAGACCCCAAACAAACCCCCAACTCCTGAGGTGTTGTATATCATGAATGCAAAAGCAGAAAGTGTCCCAGAAGTTTTCAAGAACTTGTCCGGGACTTAATCTGATGACGTACCAAACCACCCCAACCAAACCCGAAGAACCAAATGTTGCCAGAATGTCGGGTTCCAGGGGGGTGCGCGTTCCATGTTTTTTCCATGAGCCCCGACCCCCTCACTAGAAATGGAAGGCAAACGGGGCCTTCGGGCTGGGTTGGGGTGGTCTGGTGTGCGGTGATGATCTATCAACTTTAAAAATATAATAATCAGCTCAACCCTGTGCCCCAGGCCCACCCTACCATCCAATGCTTACCGCGACGCAGCAAGCGCAGCACTTGGGCACCCAGAAGGGAGCCGCCAGGGGTGAGGACACTCCTAGATTCGCGCCCGCGTTTGGGGGGATGTTCGGGGAGAGCGACAGGGGGGGATAGCGAAGGGTAGGGTAGAGAACCAGCGCTTCCCGGCGCCGGGAGGCGTCCATGTATCGAGGAATGGGCCCGGCGGCGGGGCCGAAAGCAGATCTCGTACCCCCCCTTTCCCTATCCCCCCTTTCGTTCGGCCCCAGATGTCTCAAGCGTTAGCACGTTTCTGTCGCACAATTTCTCTTCCTTGCGGTCCAGTGCGCCTCGCGATATAGCCGACGTGGCATGTGGGCGCCCCACTGCAAAAGGGAAGCCGCCAGGGGTGGGGACACTTTAGGATTCGCGCCCAGATTGTGGGAATGTTTCAAACGGTTTGCCTGTTTCAGCCCCCCAGACTTCTCCTTATTTCGGCCACCGCGCTACAGCAGGCGTGGCATTTGGGCCCCCCCCCCCGGAGGAGCCGCCAGGGGTGGGGACACTCCAGGATTCATGCCCAGATTGCGGGGATGCCTCAGGCGGTTTGCCTCTTTCCTTCCCCCAGTTGGTATGTCCAATGTTCACCGCGGCATGTCAGACGTGGCACTTTGGCACCCAAGGGGGGAGCCGCCAGGGACACTGCAGGATTCGCGCCAAACGTGCGGGGATGTGTCAAGCAGTTTGCTGGTTTCTGCCTGGCAGACTTCACTTTGGACTTCTGTGCTCCTCAATCACACACTCACTCATCTCATTCCCCTGTTCCCCACTCAGACGCACTCATTCGCACCCGGACTGCCTCATCAGCACCTCTTCCTCGCCCAGACTCGCTGATCACATTCTGACTCACTCGTACACATAGACAATCACAGTCAGACCCACTCACACTCACCCGCTCGTGCTCAGACTCACCCACGCGCGCCGGGCCACTCACCCCCCTCCTGCCCGCCTCGCAGCGTCGGCGCCGCCGCCGCCTCCTCTTCCTCCTCCTCCTCCTTCTGGGCCTTTTTCTGGGCCTCTTCTGGCTCCTCCTCCTCCTCCTCCTCTTTTTCCTCCTCCTCCTCCTCCTGCTCTTTCCTCCTGTTCCGGCTCCTCCTCCTCCTCCTCCTCTTCCGGCTCCTCCTCCTCCTCCTCCTCCTCCTCCTCCTCCTCCCGCCTCTTCCTCCCTCAACCCCAGACCCACCACGTCATGACTCCTTCGCAACGTCGACCCTGAAAGAGGTCTCGACCTGGGAGGGGGGTGCCTCGTCCCCCAAGTACCTGCTCTCCGTCTGGGTCGTCTTTTGACGGCGCCGGGTCCCGCGCCCAGCAGGGCCCACGGACGCGATAACGCAAAGAAAAAACATTCCGTCGCGATCTTGTTCACAGCGCCAGGGGGTCTGGACATCCTCATCCTCCTCCTCCTCCTCCTCCCTCCTCCTCCTCCGCCCTCCTCCTCCTCCTCCCTCACTCCTCTCCTCCCTCCTCCTCCTCCTCCCTCCTCCTCCTCCTTCTTCCTCCTCCTCCTTCTCCTCTCCCGGCTCCTGCCTCCTCCTCCTCCTCCTCCTCCTCCTCCTCTTCCGGCTCCTCCTCCTCCACAACTGCACAATATGAATACTACTCTCCTCCATTCCCTGACGGCGTGCGGAAGATAGCGGGCACCCCTCCGCGTACTGATTTTTACACACAGGATTTCCCGGAGTTGGGTTTCGCTTGGGTTTGTTCAAAATGATGCTCTCGCTGAGGCGCGGGCTTCATTTTCGGGCTTCCGCTCGTTCCGAATCGTGCTGCCGCTGCAACGCTGGCCTCATTTCCGTGCTTCCGCTCGTTCCGAATCGTGCTCCCGCTGCAGCGCTGGCCTCATTTCCGCGCTTCCGCTCGTTCCGAATCGTGCTCCCGCTGCAGCGCTGGCGTCATTTCCCGTGCCATGCCACGGCATGCAATGCAATGCTAGGTTGCGTTCCGCTGCGCGATGCCATGCCTTCAGCTGCAGCTGTCATATCCAGTGCGTAAGTGCCACGTCATGCTATGTCATGCTACGCTTTGATATTCAACGCCATGCTATGCAATGTTATGTTCGGGGCCGCTGTGCGATGCCATGCTTTGCGTTGCAAAGCTTTGTGATGCCATTTGTCACTACGCCACGCCACGCCATGCTGTGACATACTACGCTTTGCGGTGCTCTTCTACGCCATGCCATGCCGTGCTCTACAATGCATCGCGTACCCTTTCGGGATCATTGCCCTGCTCAACATCCGACTGTGCGAGTAGAGAGGGGATCTACGCCATGGTAAGGGATGGGAGGGAGGGGTAGGATGTCAGATATGACGCGAGCGCACCTAGCTTGTCCCCTCCCCCTCTCCCCTCCTCCCCCTCTTCTCCTCCTCCTCCTCATCCTCCTCCTCCTCCCCCTCCTCCCTCCTCCCTCCTCCTCCTCCTCCTCCTCCTCCTCCTCCTCCTCCTCCTCCTCCTCCTCCTCCTCCTCCTCCTGGATTTCGCCCTCCGATCACCGTCGGGCCTGGCGCCCTCCCGGGGCAGCCACCACGCCTCCCCGACCTGGTGGGGGCCGGGCTCGAGCACCTGCCACGGAGGAGGGGGCAGGAAGGCAGCGGCACGGGCCAGAGGTCTGGACCCCTCCTCCTCCTCCTCCTCCTCCTCCTCCTC